>CAKNYM010045977.1:51041-88433 GCA_932195095.1 Andricus curvator
ACATATGTTTTAATTTTTTTTAAATTAGTTTAAAAGGTTATTGTTAAAATTTAAAAAAAAATTAGGTAAAAATTATGTGAATGTTTTAATGAAAATTATAGTTCATAGATTCTTATTTTGTGAAATGATTAATTAATAATTAGCTGATTAATTTTTTTCACGGTAATAAATTGAATGAAGATTAAAATTTAGTTTTTTTCTAAATTGAGTAACATAAATTGATTATTTACTTGAAGGTTATATAATTGAATATTGGATATAATTTGTATAATAAAAGTTCATTTATATTTAAAATACCCTTATTACAATTAAATCATTTTTCAAATGTGCCTCATTTTGTAAAATGAGTATCTCAATTTAGTTTTCAAAAATATATGTGTAAATATGTTTTATTTTTTCTAAAATTAGTATAAAAGGTTACGAATAAATTGAATTTTTAGAAATAAAAGTACAAATTTAATAACAAATGTAAAGTAAAAATTAATTCAATGTTTTAATGAAACTCATAATTGAATGCTTTTTATTTTTTAAATTGATTGATTAATTATTATCTGATTAATTTTTTTTTAATAATAAATTACATTAAGATTGATTTTGATTTGTTTCAATTGAGTACATAAATTTATTATTTACTTTAAGGTTATGTAATTGTATATTAGCTATAATTTCTATAATAAAAGTTTATTTACATTTAAAATACCTCTATTCCAATCACATAATTTCTGTCAATGTTTGTGATGTTGCGAAATGAATATCTGAATTTAATTTTCAAATTATATGTAAATATGTTTTAATTTTTTTCTCAAATTACTAAAAAAGGTTACTCATGAATCAGATTTTCAGAAATGAAACTGAAAATTTAAAAAAAATGTAAAGTAAAAATTCTTTGAATGCCTGAATGAAAATTATAGTTGAATGCTTTTTATGCTGGCAACAGATTAATTAATCATTAGCTGATTAATTTTTTTTCAATATTAAATTGCATAAAGATTAAATTTTAATTTGTTTAAATTAAGTAGATAAATTGATTATTTAATTGAAGGCCATGTAATTGAATATTGACTATAATTTTTAGAATAAAAGATTATTTATGTTTAAAATACCTCTATTCCAACTGTATAATTTTTGTAAATTTTTGATGTTGTGAAATAAGTATCTGAATTCTGCTTTCAATATTATATTCACATATTTTTTACTTTTCTATGGAATTAGTTTAAAAGGTTATTATTAATTCAAATTTTCAGAAAAATATGAAGTAAAAATTAATCGAATGTTTTTAATAAAAGAACTGTTTATTTCTTTGCATGTTGTTAAATGATTAATTAATATACATATACATATATTTCGAATTTTTCTGGAATTAGTTTCAAAAGTCATTAATAAATTAAATGTATAGAAATGCAATTTCAAATGAAGAAATCTAGTTTGAATGTTTCAATGAGAATAATTGTTTAATGCTTTTTATGTTGTGAACTAATTAATTATATATTAACTGATTCTATTTCAAAAACAAATTAAATTTTCAGGAATAAAAGTTCAAATCCTTCATATGAAAAAAGGTAACCTCCATCTCGTGTAAGATTGTGGTATACACTCTAAAATTGGCATGAGAGGAAATACTTTTACAGTTAAAGGATTGTCGTTTCAAATCCTATCCTTTAAGTGTGAAAGGATTTCCTTTGATCTTGAAGTGAAATCTATTGTCAGACAAAAGAAAGAATAATTTGAACGTTAAAAGAAAATTTATTGCATGATATTGCGTGCAACAAATGTACAAAAGCCGGACTTTGGTGAATGTAAATATAAAATCGGTATAAAATCAACGCTTTACAAAATCATTTCGCAAAGAACGTCTTACGAAGTTTCGATTGTCAAAGCAATACAAAAAAATTTATACTTCGATTGTCAAAAGCGTAAAAATCAATGAAAAGTGAGGTTATGCGGATCAAAAATTGTGCTTTCAGTACACGTACCTTCCAAAGTTTTTGCGCCACAATCTGGGATTCCTAATTTTTTTAAGTAATCCATTTTCGACATCATTTGGCTCGTTGTTCCACTCACTTTACCAATTAATAAATAAATCGTGCAGTGTAAAAATTCACTCATGCGCAGGCGCACTTTCTCCGCTAGCCAACAAATGAAATCCTTTAATAGTTAAAGGAATTCTTTTCAAAGTCAAAAGAAATCGTTTATCAATAAAACTGCTTTCGTTTTGCATTTAACGGATAAGTCTTTGAACAGTGAAACGATTCTATTGACGGACAAAAGAAATCTGCTCAATTTCAAAGGACGCATTCTGAAAGGAACGTAATTTCACTGTTAATAGACTTTTCTTAGAGTTTAAAAGGAATCGTTATGTAACAGAATATTGAATATGATTTTTATAATAAAAGTTTTTTCATATTTAAAATACCTCTATTCCAATTTCATAATTTTCAAAATGTTTAGGATGTTGTGAGATAATTATCTAAATTCAATCTTCAAAATTAGACGTAACTGTGTTTTAAGTTTTTATGGAATTAGTTTAAATGATTATAAATAACTGAAATTTTTAGAAAAATATAAGATAAAAATTATTTTGATGTTTCAATGCAAATGATATTGTGGGTTGGTTTTTATGTTATCTGATTTAATATTGTCTGCTATTGTTATGATCAAAATTTATTTTTCCTTTCAAATATCTCCATTACAATTATATAATATTTTTAAATGTTTGTGATGTTGTGAAGTGAGTATCCGAATTCAATTTCAAAATTATATGTGCATACATTTCAATTTTTTCTGGTTTTACTTTCAAAGGTTATTAATCATCGAAATTTTCAGATAAATATTGAATACAAGTTATTCTAATATTTCAATGAAAATAATGATTAAATGCTTTCTATGTTCTGAAATCATTAATTAAATATGAACTATTTCTGTTGAAAATTACATTTCCTGGAATCAGTTGAAAGATGATTAATAAATTTAATTTAATGAAAGAAAAGCCCAAAAAAGACAAATATATATAAAGTAAAAATTATTTGAAAGTTTCAATGAAAATAATTTTTTCATACTTTTTATGTTGTGAACTAATTAATTAAGAATTAGCTGATTAATTTTTGTTCACAATATCAAATTACATAAAGATTGAAATTTAATATTCTATAATTAAGTAACATAAATTGATTATTTACTTTGAGATTATGAAAATAGCCCTATTCCAGTTACATTGATGTCCAATTATTCCTGAGATTGCGAAATGAGTATCTGAATTCAATTTTCAAAATTATATGTACATATGCTTTCATATGTAGGCAAATCTTTAAACTTTAAAGTACACCTCACGGATATATTCATTTGAATAACAATAATTAATAAATTAATTCAAATTTTCATAATAATATGAAGTAAAAATTATTTGAAAGTTTAAATAAAAATAATTATTTGATACTTTCCATGTTATAAACTGATTAATTAATTATTAGCTGATTAATGTTTTTCACAATATTGAATTACATAAATATTGAATTTTAATTAATTTTAATTAGATAACATAAGTTGATTATTCACTTCAAGGTTATGTAATTGTATGTATTTATTCTCTCCCTTTTACGGGTTTGAGGGCCTCTGCTCCCTTCACAGTACGTTACAAAACCACTTATACTACCTTAATAATACGTACTACTTAAATAATAATATTCTACTTATATTAACTTATTTACTATCGCTTTGTCTTAACATAATTACTCTCGAGATTTGCTGACTATTGAGTTTCCTGGGCTTCCGTTTCCTCTTACCATTTCCGTCAACATGATTTTTCAAGCTTTATTTACATTAGTGTCCTTGACTAGGAGTACGCGATTGGCTTTTCCCTACTACATGCCCTTTACTTTCTCTCATTTCTTCCAGTCTCATCATCCAGCTTGCCCCTTGTCCACTTCCATCCAAGATCCACCTTATCCTGTCATCCACACTCTCGCCACCAGTTTCATCCCCCGTACATCACTCTAAAACATGCCCCCATCATTCTATCTCGTAATAACAGACTCTACATCTTCTTTCCTCTTCATCCATCCAGAACCTACACTCTCTTATTCCTTCTCCCATCCTAAATCGTATAACGTGGTTCCATTTACTCTAATTTTTAATCTTTCTTAAATATTCTCGTTCTCCTTCAGCCTTCACTACCTTATACCACTTAGATTTCACGATTTTTTTCCATCTTTCCTCCCCCTCCTTAATTATCAGTTCATTCTCTAACTCTTGCCATACTCTGACATCTGCTCTTATATCGCATTCTCTCCTCCTCTGTTGTCTCTCTTCCTCCCACCTTGATCCTTCTGTGTTACCCCTAGTCTTAGTTATGAAATTGTATATTGACTATAATTTTTGTAATAAATGTTTTTTTGAATACCTTCATCATAATTATATAATTTTTTTAAAAATGTTTGCGATGGTCTGAAATGATTGTCTGGATTTAGTTTTCAAAATTATATGTACATATATTTTGATTTTTTATAAAATTGGTATAAAAGGTTATTAATAATTTAAATATAAAGTGATGCAATTGATGAGAAAAGCACTTAAAGAAAAAACAATGCACATGCAGGATTTAAAGTTTGTTGGTAAAAAAGTCACTGAGTCATGATTATTAGTTGTTGAGCACCAAGTACATATAATTTATTCAAAGAACGAGTCATAGTTTATGCCTTCTAGCAAAGGCTACATGAAGTTTACAATTAAATTAAAGGAATACGGGTAAGAGGTACCGACTCGAACTTCGTAACGTACGACACTGGCCCTGACCGCCTCAATTCGTCCGGTGAGGAGAGAAGTTAACAGGGTAGTAAGGCAAGGTTTATACCTACGCAAACGCAAGAAAGAGACAATAACACTCACGCAGCACACAGTCATACAATACAAATACAATTAGAGAAAACCGACATGAATTATCCGGAACATCCCCCCCCCCTTTTTCGGTGATTAAAAACGAAAAATGACACTCATTATATCCACACAAAAAAAAAGTTCACGTGGTAGGTTGCACCTCCGAAGGGTGAACCGGCAAGACACACAACTTTACAATGGGTATATCAAGAGTCCCATTAGTAGTCCGCAAAGTGACGGATCTGACATAACCTACAGCGTCCGGACGTAAAGCAATGACGCGACATAGAGCCCACTTTGTTGGAGGCAGATTTTCATGCAAGATGAGCACGAGATCATCAATCTTGATTGGAGGCATCGGCTTCTGCCACTTCGGACGAGTTTGAAGTTCTTGCAGGTATTCAGAGGACCATCTAGTCCAGAAATCTCCATACATCTGTCTGGTAAGCTGCCAGCGTTGGAGTCTATTTTGCTTAAGATCTATGAGAGATGGTTCTGGAACTGTGAAGATTGGAGAACTGATCAAGGAATGACTCGGTGTCAACGGTATCAGATCTCTCGGATCATCACTCTGAGCTTGTAGTGGACGTGAGTTCAGGCAAGCTTCCACCAGTGTGAGGAAAGTTGTCATTTCCTCAAAAGTCAGAGTATTATCCCCCACTACTCGACGAAGATGATGTTTCACAGAGCGGACAGCTGCTTCCCAAAGTACTCCGAAGTGTGGGGCGGCTGGAGGGTTGAAGTGCCACGTAGTTCCATTGTCAGCAAGATAACGGCTGATGGTTGCAGAGACAGCAGAGGCCTCATCAAAAAGTGTACGGAGATTTTTATCAGCCCCCACAAAATTAGTACCGCAGTCGCTGTAGAGAAAGGTGCTTATCCCACGTCGAGCAGTAAATCGTTTGTAAGCCGCTATGAAGCCATCAGCGCGCCTCCAAATGGACTGCTCTCGTAGCGAAACAAACAAAAACTACAATGTAGCCATTGTACGACTTGTGGCCTCGACCTTTTGTAGTTCGCATCCAAATGGGACCAGCGTAATCCAGACCGCTTATAGCAAAGGGTCTAGACGGTCGAGTAACTCTATAATTAGGCAGTTGACCCATAAGTTGAGTGCAGATGGTTGCACGATGTCGAGCGCAAGTAACGCAACGACTCAAGACCTTCTTTACGACACAACGTCCTGTGATGATCCAATACTGTCTCCGTAAATAGAACAACGTAAGTTGGGGTCCTCCATGTAACACGGCTTGATGCCCATTTCGAACAATGATTGTGGTGAGCATAGAGTCTTTGGGTAGAATGTAAGGACATCGTTCGTCGAAGTCCAAAACAGCATGTTTCAAATGACCTCCCAGTCATAGTAAGCGTCAGAGTCCAAAAACGGCAGCAAACGAAGTAATGGACTTTTTGTAGTAACTGGAAGTTGTTTGCGCAGAAACTTAAGCTCTTCGAAGAAGTGTCGGCGTTGTTCATACCCAATCAGATGGCATCGAGCATGTTTCAAAATGTCTGGGTTAAGCCTACATGGAGGGAAGTCAATGGATTTCTTTTGCAAACGTTCGATGAATCCTAGACAGAGAGCAGTAATGCGAAGTAGTTTCGTAAAGGTCGAGGATCGACCCAGCAGGGACCACGGTGGATCAAGTTCAACCGTTGCAGCATGGACAACGGTCCTTTCCTCTCTGTTGATGCTCGGATCTATCGAGCTCGCAGAAGATGGCCAAAAAGTGGGTGGCTGTGATAACCAAATTGGTCCAGCCCACCAGAGAGGATGGCTCTCCAAAAATAAAGGAGAAATTCCTCGAAACGCACAATCAGCTGGATTATCAGTCCCTGGAACATGATGCCAGATAGCGTCAGGCAAAAGAGTCTGTATTTCCGAGACCCGATTCAAAATATATCTCATCCATCGTAGAGGGTGGCCTCGGATCCAATCGAGAGTATTTGCCGAGTCGGACCATAGATGACTCGGCACCGTAGTGAGTGGATTCAAGACCGAGCGAACATGAACTACCAGCCGAACAAGCAGAACATCTGCACAAAGTTCTAAACGAGGCAAAGATGTCTCCTTAAGGCGAGCAACCGATAGCCTTCTCCGACGCATCTCCAAAGCCGTGAAGTTCGCAGCCAGACACGTCCGAAGAAAATCCCAACCAACGAGGGATGCTGAGCGATGACAGTTCAGGAAGCTCGTTCCTGTACTTCCCCCACGTAGCTTCCATAAACTCTGCATACAAATTTTGGCTTTAATTGAGACTGGTGCAAGCCATCCAAGCTGATCAAAGAGACGAGCTATCTCGGAGAAAACGCTCCTTTTTTTTGGTGTCCCAGACTCGTCAGGAAGTTGAACCTGAAACTTAAAAAAGTCCGAAACAGGTTGCCAAAGAATTCCGAGAGCCCTGTGAGTTGGTTCTTGAGTAAATTCATAAGACGATGCCCTTTCTTTGTAATTTTCCGGGACTCCTTGTAGAATATCCTCGCAGCTCGACAACCATTTCTTCAAGATGAAACCGCCCGCCTTGAGCAGCAGAGTCACTTGGCGGCGTTTCTCTATGGATGTAGCGATGTCGTAGGCTCCGGAAAGTACATCGTCCACATAAATTTCGTTCTTCAGAATATCCGTGGCCAAAGGAACTTGATTCCTTCGTCCTCTGTCAGTTGATGTAAAGTACGCATCGCCAAGTAAGGAGAGGAAGCAAATCCGAAAGTTACGGTGTTCAGACAGTATGTCTGTAGTTCGTCCTCAGGGTTTGACCTCCAAAGTATCTTCTGGTACGTGGGGTCTTCAGGATGGATCCAAATACGTCGGAACATCTTCTCAATATCCGCTGTGAAGACGATCGGGTAAACTCCAACGAAGTATGACGTCTGGAAGTTCTGTCTGAAGTTTCGGCCCCGAGTGCAGTAGCTCGTTCAGAGAAATACCCAAATCAGTTCGCTGAGAAGCATTGAAAACCGGTCTCAATTTTGTGGTAGAACTGGTTTCCTTGATGACGCAGTGGTGCGGTAAAAAATAACACTGAGTAGCTTGTAGCTCATCAGGATTAGACACTAAGTCCATCTCACCTAAAACCGCATACTCCTGTATGCTCTGTGCGTAAGATTGATGCAGAACAGGATCTCGTCGAAAACGCCTCTCGAGGTTCAAGAACATTCTATGAGCAGCAGAACGAGAATCTGCCAGATTCATCGACCGATCCTTGATTGGTAGTCGAACAATGTAACGGACCTCTTCGGAACGCTGATAAGTGGAGACAAAAAGTTTCTCACACTCCTCCTCATCAAGAGTGAACTTAGGAGATACAGTCGGTAGATCCTCCTGTACAACAAATCGACGCAGCAGGTCTAACAATTCGTGATCAACCGTACATTGTAGTCCAACAATCTGATGAGTGAAAGAAGAAGGTTTCTCAGAAACTAGACCGGACAAAATCCAGCCCAAAGAAGTTTGCTGAGCCGTAGGAGAACTCAAAGGACCCTTTCGGACTCCTTCCTCAATGACGTATGAGTAAACCTCTGCACCTAAAATCATGTCAATCGAGCCACCACGATCGACAAGCGCATCCGCCAATTCCAGCCCCTGAATGTGGAGCCAATGATCCGTAGAAATACCACGAGGGGGTACATAAGACTTAAGCTTCGGTAAAACAATACAGCGTACATAAAAACTAGCCTCAGGATTTACACATGACGTCACCCTAACATTTGCCAAACCTCGAGAGGCTTTTGTGCGTTGGTCGCCGACGCCCCCCACTGTGACGATGGCACGAAGTCGTTTCAACTTAAGTCTCCTAGCAAGGGACTCAGAAACAAAAGACGCTTGAGCGCCCTGATCGAGAAGTGCTCGAGAAGGATATAAATAGCCATCGGATCCTTCAGTGGAAACGATTGCTGTGGCTAAAAGTACTGGCCCATCTAGTCATAGAGGAGCTTTAGCAACATGCGAATTGACAGAAGACATAGCGGGTATAAACGCGGTGCTATTCACATTCAAATTAGACGTGGTGGGCACAGCTGTAGTACCAGATTCACTTCCTGAAGCGTTACTAGTGGTCCGATGTGGCATGGTATGATGTTGACCGCAGCAAGTTTGACAACGCTTCGGTGAGACACACTCTCGGATCATATGTTTTCCCAAGCAATTAAAACATAACGCACACTTACGAATTAGTTCTCGTCGCTGATCAGGAGTCTTGGATCTAAAAATACTACAAAACAAATTAAAGTGCTTACCAGGGCATAGCGGACAACCACCCTCTTTTAATGCAGCACCATGAGCTTGTGTGTAAAAATCCTTCTTACCAGATTTTATACCTGTCATTTTAAATTTACGTTCGGTAAACGAATGCTTGAATTAAGAAGCTTCCCCAAAATCAAGTGACTCCAAAGCGTTCACTCGTGAAACTAAAAAGGTCCTTAAAGTCTCGAACGAAGGATTAGTAGGAAGTGAACCCGTTTTTTCTTCCCAAGCCTTGCGGGAGGAGCGGTCTAAACGGTTCACTGTCATGTAAACCAGAATATCATCCCAGTATTTCGTTGTTCTGTTCATGGAGGTAAGTCCACCAATCACTTCACAAGTGTCATTTAAGAGAGTACGAAGTCCCGAAACATGCTCCTTAGTGACAGGTTCTATCCCAAAAAGTTTCCCTAAATACGCGTTGATGAGGGCCCGTTCACTATCGTAGCGATCCATAAGTGTTGTCCATGCTCGCTCCAGGTTATCCCCAGTGATACTTATATTGACTAACAGCTAAGCAGGCTCATCTGTCAAACTTGCCTTCAAGTAATGCAGTTTCTGGACTGACGGCAAGGTAGCGTCATCCTTTACCGTCGAACAAAACATATCCCGGAACACAGGCCATGCAGTGAAATCACCGGAAAACTTGGGTAATTCCAGTTGTGGAAACATCTTTTCCACTTGTGTTAAAGGAGCATCATTGGTAGCGGGGGGTATACTCTTTGAAGAGTAAGAAGCACCAAGTGCGTCCAACTCGTCCTGTATATACAACTTCGCAACAACATATTTTTCTTCTCCTTTAGTAAACAAATCATGCGCAAAATATGGATCGGTTGAATTGTCCTCACGCACAATGAGAAGCTGATCATGGTTTGTACAAAACTTGGACCACTTCTTTTCCAAGTTTTCCAAGTGTACGTTGAGGACGTTCTTGGAAAGGTTCGTTTTACCGGATTTTTTCAAATTGAAAACTGCATTACAGATGAGTTCGTAAATCCCATACTGCTGAGCAATACAGTCCTTAACGCTCATTTTGATACGGCACTACAGTAAACAAACGTAAAAACAATAGAAAAATCGAATAAAATCGATACACTTTAAAAGTTGAACAAAAGATACAATATTAAGATTCGAATGAAATCGAAACACGTTAAAAAAGTCAAAAAGTCTAAGAAAAAACACAATCCTGTCAGTATGACAGCGAAACACTACACTGCATAAATGCACAAAAAGAGTGTTACGATGAGTGCTGCAAAGTAGCAGCTGTTTTAAAGTCTTCAAAAGTTAAAAAAGGAATCGAAATAAAAAACGATACACTTTCACAGTTTTATCAAAAAATAAAAGTGAAAATTCGAATAAAGTCGAAACACGTTAAAAAGTCAAAAAAAGTCAAAGAAAAACACAACCCTGTCAGTATGACAGCGAAACACTACACAGTATAAATGCACAAAAAAAGAGTTACGATGAGTGCTGCAAAGTATCAGCTGTTTTAAAGTCTTCAAAAGTTAAAAAGAATCGAAATGAAGGCGGTACACTTTAAAAGTTACACAAAAATAGTTAAAATTCGAATAAAATCGAAACACGTTAAAAAAGTCAAAAAGTCTAAGAAAAAACACGACCCTGTCAGTATGACAGCGGAACACTATACAGTTTTAGAATGAAGGTGTCGAATATTACGAAGCACAGCGCTGCAAAGTGTCAGCTGTTCAAAAGTCTTCAAACACTTAACAAACGTGGAGTAGGAAAAGTACATGCTATCGCAAATCTGTCATTCTGTGAAGCGACTTGTGGGCAGTGATGGTCTGCCGATCAACACCAAGCATTGCGCACGCACCGGCGTAGGGATACACATCGTACGAGCAAGTGTAACGAGGCACCTGTTGACCAGAGCGCGGGACGTGTTCTCGTGACGTCAGGTATCGATCGCCGAAAATTGCCTTCACGACACTATCACTGTGCGATTTCGCAACAAGACGCTCGAAATCCGCCACATTTACTCTTTCACAGAACCGCCTTTGCGATGCACCTTTAGAACACTTCAGATTAGTCACTTTAATCCTGCAAAGAACACTGTAATCCACGAGCTAAAGCCCCCATCCGGCTCGAAGGACCAATAATGATGAGAAAAGCACTTAAAGAAAAAACAATGCACATGCTGGATTTAAAGTTTGTTGGTAAAAAAGTCACTGAGTCATGATTATTAGTTGTTGAGCACCAAGTACATAAAATTTATTCAAAGAACGAGTCATAGTTCGTGCCTTCTAGCAAAGGCTACATGAAGTTTACAATTAAATTAAAGAAATACGGGTAAGAGGTACCGACTCGAACTTCGTAACGTACGACACTGACCCTGACCACCTAAATTCGTCCGGTGAGGAGAGAAGATAACAGGGTAGACAAGGCAAGGTTTATACCTACGCAAAAGCAAGAAAGAGACAATAACACTCACGCAGCACACAGTCATACAATACAAATACAATTAGAGAAAACCGACATGAATTATCCGGAACAGCAATTAAAAATTTTAAAAATATGAATTTAAAATTAATTGAATATTTAAATGAAAATATTTGTGTAATGCCTTTTATGTTTTCAAATGATTGATTAATTATTGATTCTATTAGAACTTTAATTTTCTGGAATTTTTTCAAAAGCCATACCACGCTGAAAAAACCAGTTCTCGTCAGATCACTGAAGTTAAGCAGCGTTGGGCGCGGTTAGTACTTGGATGGGTGACCATCCGAGAAAACTGAGTGCTGTTGGCACATCGTGGGTGTGGTGAGCCCACACTTGTAGTTATTTACTACAAGAAACTAACCTAGAAACACTACTCGAATCGGGTAGTGTCACGCCTACCCTGAAAGGGAAATGGCTTAATGGTATACTACTATACTATTAATAAATCAAAATATTCAGAAATGAAAGTTAAAATTAAAAAAATATATAATGTAAAAATAATTTGATTATTTCGAAGAAAATAATTGCTTAAGGGTATTTATGTTGTGAACTGTTTAATTACTCATTAGCTGATTAATTTTTACCACAATATTGAATTACATAAAGATTGGATTTGAATTGTTTTAAATTCAGAAACATAAATTTATCATTTACTTTCAGGTCATGTATTCGAATACTGGATATAATTTGCATAATAAAAGTTTATTTAAATTTGAAATTCCACTAATTACATTATTCTTGAAATGATTCTGATGTTGTGAAACGAGTATCTGCATTTAATTTTCAAAATTATATTTGAATGTTTTTATTTTTTCTGAAATTAGTATGGAAGTTTACTAATATGTTTAATTTTCAGAAATGATAGTGAATTTTTTTTAATGTAGAATAAAAATTATTCCAATGATTCAATGAAAATTATAGTTGAGTGTTTTTTTATTTTATAAACAGATTAATTAATTATTAGCTGATTTTTTTTTAACTTTTTTAAATTACATGATGATTGAATTTTAATTGCTTCTGATTGGGTAACATAAACTGATTATTTACTTCAAGGTTATGTAATTGACTATTGACTATAATTTGTATAATAAAAGTTTGTCAATGTTTAAAATAATACCTCTATTCCAATTATATATAATTTTTTAATTTTGCGATGTCGTGAAATAAGTATCTGAATTTTTATTTCGAAATTATGTGCACATATATTTTAATTTTCTCTAAAATAGTTTAAAGGGATATTAATCATTCAAATTTTCAGAAAAATATGAAGTAAAAATTATTTGAATGATTCAATGAAAATAATTCTTTAACGCTTTTTGTGTTATGAAAGGATTAATCTATTATTAGCTAATTAACTTTGTTATAAAATTAAATAACAAAAATATTTAATTTCAATTTTTCTCCATCAAGTAACATAAATTAATTATTCACTTTAAAGTGATGTGATTGAATATTGGATATAATTAGAGTATAATAAAAGTTTATTTTTTTAAACCTATCCCTATTACAATGATGTAATTTTTTCATAATATTTATGATGTCAAATGAGTATCTGAATTCAATTTTCAAAATTATATGTACAATGTTCATGAGTTTTATTTTTTCCTGAAAATTAGTATAAAAGGTTATTAATATTTAAAATTTTCAGAAATTAAATTTCAAGATTAAAAAAAATATAAAGTGAAAATTATTTGAATTTTTGAATGAAAATAATTATTTAAGGCTTTTTATTTTGTAAACTGACTCATTGATTATTGACTGATTAATTTTTTTCACAATATTAAATGTTGTACATATTGAATTTAAATTTTTTCCCAATGAGAAACATAAATTGATTATTTAATTTAAGGTTATGTAATTGAATATTGCATATAATTGGTATAATAAAAGTTTATTTATATATAAAATACCCCTACACGGAAAAAAATAATCGCTTAAATTTTAAGTGACTATTTTATAAGTCCTGGACAGAGAGAAAAGTCTGGTGAGATTTCAGCGAATTTTATTTAATAGTAGAAGAAAAGTCAATTAATTTTTAAAAACAGATTCACTGGAAAAAGTCTACTAATTCTTATGAAAAAGCATTTGAAAAACCAGGAGATCCTTTCTGATAAATAATAAACATTTCTCTAGAGTTTAAATGCCAGACAAATAATTTTAAAGAAATGGGATTCAAGAAAATAGTTTATTAATTATATTAAAGAGTGTATTAGATTTTATTTGATGGTAAACGACTTTTTATATGACTTGTGAAAAAGAATTTAAGAAATGAGTAATCGAAGAATTGAGAATACGGGCTTACAGAATTCCGTTGACCAGTCACTGAAAACTATGAAATGCGCAGTGGACGTTTTTCCGTAGTACCGCGCCCGTTGCGCGTTTTGCCCGTCGTGCGTGTGTTTGTATGCTTGCGAGCGCTTGTTACTTGTTAGCCACACGGAAAAAATTTATCCGTAAAAAAGTCACGAACTAGTAGCTAGGTCTCGGATATGAGAAAAATTCATCGGATATTTATGTATTTTCGTAAATAACCTGCGAACTTTGAGAAAGATTGACGAACTCGATGTGAAAATTCTAAAACGGTTCATCACTTTTTTTTACGTGAATAATTACAAAAATATTACGAGTGATTGGGAAAAGATTCTCAGAGCACTCACGAGCTTGCCCGACAAATCTGGGAACTCGAAACTAAGTCTCTCTGTACGTGGCCCACGCACACACGCGCGGTGCGTGTGTGCGCTCGTATGTGTGCCTCGAGCTCGTCGGATGACTGGCTAGAAGTTTTATAATCCCTATTTTGTTTGGCCTCGATGGCTGCGCGTGTTTACGCACTCCTGGTTTATGTTTAGAAACTGGTGAGTCAGCAGTGTTTGAGGTTCGAATCTTCTGTGTTGCGAATTTATAAATTAATATAAAATTAAATCGCACAAATAAAATTTTTCCTCTTTTTATTTAGGTCTGAAATTTTCAGGAACTTTTTGTAGGAAATTCGAACTGTTCGTAAGAAACTTCGAAATTTATGCATATATTTCTCATAGAAATAAGGATTTAATGTTTCATTTTTTTATCTCGTATCCGAGACCTAGCTAAAAGTTCGTGACTTCTTCACGGATAAATTTTTTCCGTGCATCAAGAATATTTTTTAATTCTTAGTTTTAATAGAAAGAGTTATTTGATTACGTTAAATGAAACTTTATATTATATTGCATAATATGAGATTCAACGAGATCATTTGAAAGTCTTTAACTAGACTTCGATTCCAATTAAAATTTTAGAGGTCATTCGCTTCCAATTTTGAATAGTTTTTAATTGTAAAGACTAATTGTCGAATCGGGGCAGAGTTTGATGTGCTTTTCGCAATTCTTTACTCTAAAATATTGAAATTTAAGAAATTAAATTCAAAGTGAGTAAAAATTTAAATTCCACTTTAATATCCGAAAATCAAATTTGATCGTGGGATTCTTAGTTTTCTTGATTTCCAGGAATTTCGTAACTAAAATTTTGAACCTTTTTCTTGCTTGTTATCCTTTTTGATTAAATATAAGTGATATCTGTGAACCTTAAATCATAAAAATATGTCGTTGATATTATGTAACAATTTTTCGTTTTTAACTTGTAGTTTTTTATTTGCATTTTCTAAATGAAGTCGAGATATTTTTAGAAAAAATTCAGTAATTAAAAAAAATGTCTGGGACATAAAATGCTTCACCTTTTAGCAATCACCCATTTACTTATATAATTATTCTTTATTATTTAAATAATAAAAAAATACGTGGCAGCATAAAAGAAGAGAAAAATAGAGAGAAAATAAAAAGAAGAGAAGGGAGTAAGCACACGTACCGAAAAAATCTGTCTGAGGGTCACCGTACGCCGAGATTTTGTAACCAATATCCAAGTGCGTCGATAGCGAAATAGGTTATAGCGCGCGGTAGAATACACGAGTTTAGGTAGTTTAGGTAGGGTTCGAATCCTCAGCGAGTGCGATTTTTCAATGCGTTTAAGCGTGCGATTATATGTGTAAGTGACCAGGTTGTGCGAATTGTGTATTAATAATTATAAACAATGAAGACTAAATAATAATAAATCAAAAAATAATTTTTTTCCGCTAAAAAATCTTTATTGGATTTTAATAAACTGTCCCTTGGAATTCTGACCTCTGTTTCATAGAATACAAAGCACTCATGTATTGAATTTTCAGTGACTGTCACTTAGACATCGGATTTCTTGTCTTAAGAGAATATAAAGCCTTTGCGTACTAGATTTTCAGTGACTGTCGCTTAGTATTCCGATATCTGCCTCTGAGATTATAATGCCTTTGCATTTTACATTTTTCGCGGCTGTCGAACAGATTTTCAATTACTGTTTTAAGATTCTGTTGAAACGTTACATGCTTTTCAGATGCCGATTTATCATTTTATTGAATACGGAAGGTTGTGAATTTTAATTGACTTTATCTCATATCCAAGACTATAATACAAAGTCACTGGATTTTTAATAAACTATTTTTTCCGTGTATTCCAGTTACATAATTTATAAAATGTTTCTGATGATGTGATATGATTATCTGAATTCAATTTTCCAAATTATATGTACACATGTTTTTATTTTTTCTGTAATTAGTTCAAAAGGTTGTTAAGGGCATGTGACACAGTCAAATACCTACATTACCGACCTCACTTTTTTAATTTTCCGAATTTTTTTTTAATCTAAGAACTTTTTTGTAAATAAAATATCGGGCTGAAACTTTTGAAAATGTATGAGAAGACAATAAACTACGTTTACGTACTTTATTCGAGGAGGAACTTCGAAAAAAATTATTTTCGAAGAAATTAAAACTGGGTGGATTTTTTGAACCTAAATACATTTTTTAAAAGTAAAATATCGGCCTCAAACTTTGAGAAATGCAAGAGCCGACAGTAAATTACGTTTATGTACGTCATTTGAGTATAAAAGATGCAAAAAGAAAAATTCCAACTAGATGTCAACTCCGGTATTCGCGATGGCACGAAAATTCGAAGTCTGGCGGCCACTAATCGAGGCTCTATCAGCTGGCTCGTCTACATCTGAAATATGGGGTCCACGCTGTCAAAGATTGAGGATGCGGTGCTCTTACAATAATCTTTTATAAAAGTTGTTTCCAGCATAAAAGTTGAGTGAAATATGTTGTTTCAATGATAAATTATGCAAGTATTGAAATCGTTATTGGCCTCGTTTAGTGGCTGCCAGACTTCGCATTTTCGTGCTCATCGCGAATACCGACCGAACTGGCAACCGTTGTTGACATTTAGTTGGAATTTTTCTTTTTGCATCTTTTGTACTCAAATGACGTACATAAACGTAATTTACTGTCGGCTCTTGCATTTCTCAAAGTTTGAGACCGATATTTTACTCCAAAAAAAAGTTTTTAGGCTCAAAAAATGTCAAGGTACAAAGACAATATGTACAAAAATGGTCGCAGTTTTAATTTCTTTGAAAATAATTTTTAGCGAAATTTCTACTCAAATAAAGTACATAAACGTAGTTTATGGTCTTCTGATACATATTACAAAGTTTAGTCAGATATTCTATTTACAAAAAAGATTTTAGGTTCAAAAAAAAGTGTAATAAACTGAAAAAGTGAGGTCGATAATATAGGTATTTGACTGTGTCACATGCCCTTAATGACTGAAATTTTCAGAAAAATATAAAATCAACATTATTTGAATGTTTTGATGAAAACAATGATTTAATGCTTTTCATGTTCTGAACTCATTGATTATTTATTAGCTGATTATTTTTTTGCACGATATTGAATTACTTAAAGATTTAATTTTGATTTTTTAATATTAGCTAACATAAATTATTATAAAAAAATCAATTTTTTGAAAAATATAAAATAAACATTATTTAACTGTTCCAATGGGAATAATTATTTATTGCTTTTCATGTTGGAAAATGATTAATTAATTATTAGCTGATTAGTGTTTTTACAATATTAACCCTACGCTTGGCACATGTTCCGATAACCTTCGGTTTGGCACATGTGGTCTGGCGAGACCCCTGTATATTTCCATACAAATGTATGGAAATACTGCGTTTTTGGAGGTGTATTGAAATGCATTTATATAGCATGCAGGTATATATTTTTGGTTTTTTCTTATTCCTAGCAGCTTTCGCATATATTTAATTACCTACTGTGTTAAAACTAAAAAAAATTTAATGTAGAAAAACAAATATCACAGGTGAAGGAAATCTGTTTTTGCCCCTTTATTTATACGCTTTATTATGAACTGTACTATCCCTTCGATGGCACACTGGGGTCAAAAAGACTCCAGGCATTTTCAACCTTAATTTAAGTCCCTTCAACATTTGAAAATGGCACTTAAACGGCCCTGTCATCTTAGCCAGATACCCCCTCCAACTCATAAAAAATGTCATTTTTCTCTATTTTTTAACTCATACAATCTTTTTTTTCATATTTAGAACAAATTTTGAACTAAATAATCCACAGCATTTTTTGAAGTAACTATCCAAGAGTGTGTAAAAAATTCAGCTACTTAAAATAACGAATTGGCTCTTTGCGGGAAGCCTTTTTCGCTTGGGGTCAAAAAGCCCCCAGTATGCCAGCTATGTTACGCATCGGGAAGTGTGCCATCGAAGGGTTATTCTTATAAATGGAATTTATGTGAATGAGGGAGAAGTAAGAAGGGAAAAGAAGTAGGAGAAGTATGTGAGTGGATTTAGGGGAAGTAGAGGATGGAGAAATAAGAGAAGTGATGTGATTCGATGTGTGGGATGTGAGGGTTTGGGAAGTAGGAGAAGTAAGTGTCAGTGAGAGATGTGAGGGGTGGGGAAGTAGAGAAAGGAGAAGTAAGGAATGTGAGGGAGTAGAAAGTGGGAGAAGTGAGGGATGTGAACAATGTGTGGGGTTGGGATGTAGAGGAGGGAGAAGTACGAGAAGTGAATGAAACTAGAGGAATTGAGAAGAGGGAAAGGAGATGAGGGAGAAGTAAAGAAAGGGAGGGGAGAAGTATGGGAGTGGAATTAGGGGAAGTAGAAGATGGGGAAGTGAGGGAAGTGATGGGATTGGGAAGTAGGAGACGCGGATGTAAGTCTGGGATGTGAGAGAGGGACAAGTAAGGAAAGGGAGGAGATAGAAAGTAAGAGAAGTGAGGGATGTGAAGAATGCTAGGGGTGGTGATGTAGAGGAGGGAGAAGTAAGAGAAGTCAAGGGGGTGAGAAAGTGCGTGGATCGGATGCGTGGGGAATGAATGTAGGGGAGTTGAGGAGAGGGAAAGTAGATGAGGGAAAGGTAAGGGAAGGGGGGGGGGGTGAAAATTAGGGTTAATGAGGGGCTGGGCAGTGTTGGAAGGGAATTAGTGAAAGTGAGGGTATGGGAAGTGAGTGATGTGATGGCAATGGGAGCAGGAAAAGTAAGGGTTCACTTTATAACGTTCACATATGAGCACCTCAGAGCAAAAGGAAGACTCCGCAGAGTCGAGAGGAAAAACGAGACAATTATCGTTGCGCTGTCTTACTCTTCAGGCATTCTGCGTAAGAGTTTCTCTTTCTAACGGTACTTGTCTCTGCATGCAAGATGCTAAGAGAATATAAAAGGCAGTTTGAATGGAAAAGTACCAAGAGAAACTAAAAAAACGAATTAAAATATTCAAAATGCATTATACATATTTAATACATTTCCGCATCAAATATATAGGGGTCTGGCAAGGCCACATGTGCCAACCCGAAGTATATTTAAATGAATATCCTTGTAATTATCCTTGTATGGCATGCATCCTTTCAATTCTTTTTTTAAATGATAGCTGAGGAAATTTTAGGAAAAGTCAGGGAGCTTCAAGTCACTAACTCAATCAGAAGTATACTAAAAAAACATTTTGAATCGCGAAAGGTCTGGCTGGACCCATGTGCCAAACGGAGGGTTAAATTTCATAAAGATTGAACTATAATTTTTGTATATTAAGGAGCACACATTATTTATTTCAAGGTTATGTAGTTGAATATTGGTTATAATTCGTGCAATGAAACTTTATTTATATGTAACATATCTCTGTTGCAACTATATAATTTTTTTAAAATGTTTCTGCTATTTTCGAATGAGTATCTCAATTGCTTCCCCACAATTATATATAAATATGTTTTAATTTCTTCTGAAATTGATTTAAAATGTTAATTATAATTATAATTTTCATAAAAATATAAAGTAAAATTTATTTGGATGTTTCAAGAAAAATATTTGTTCCTTAATTTTTACGTTGTATACTAATTGATTTTTTCACAATATTGAACCACATAATTATTGAATTATAATTTATCTTTTGTGTGGTAACAGGAATTGATTACTGGCATTAATATTATATCATTTAATATTGGCTATGATCTGGTACAATCAAAGTTTATTTATGTTTCATACCTTTATTACAATTGAGTAATCTAGCATGACGTCATGGTTGCGATAGGATAGGTGGAAATGTCAGGAAGGTTAGCATAGTTGGTACATATTTACAATAAAATAAGATATGCCAAAATTTCAGGTTGGAGTATCGGATAGATTTGATCAGAATCGGGCACTATAACTTAAAATTTTGGATAGTTGATTTTATTTCTTGAAACTGAAAGGTCTTCAACCGATAAAAGAATAAAACATAAATGCGCAAATGCATTTTACATTTGAAAAATATTACTATTTATACATTTATAACTTATTTTCACGTTTAGAATATTTTTTCAAAAAAGTCGTATGCATTCCCATGTAAGGATGTACTAACTATGCCAACCTTCATGACATTTGCACCTATCCTATCATGATTATGACGTTTAGCTCACATACTCAATCATATAATTATTTCAAATGTTTGTGACCAATTCTCGATTATCAAATTCCACTTTTTGCACGCTTCAGAGAAGGAAATGGAAGAAATGGAAGGTTGTAGGAATTAAAGTTGGAAATATCATCTTTAAAATGAGATTAGGAATATGATAAAATATCTACTGGTTCTCGAATTGTCATTTAAATTCGACATTCGACTGCCGCTCGACGAACTGATTTTCATTTTGGACATGCATCCACATTTTCTATTATAAGTCGAGAAAAAGTAAATATTTCATTATGTTCTTGGTCTCATTTTAAAGAAAAGATTCCAAGCTTTAATTTATCGGAGTTTGATTTTTTTCAATTCACTTCTCTGAGGCATGGAGAAGTGGGACTTAATATATCGCTGAGATAACCACGAAAAAAGAGAGGCATGTAACTTAATTCAATTTTCGAAATTATATGTGAAATTATATGTTTTAATTATTCAACGATGTTTTGTCGTACGCTGTTGTTTTTCTGAATTATTTAAACGTTATAATATGATAATAATATAATGATTTAGCGATGTTTCTTGATTCACAGATTTACAAAAATGGCCGTGAAATGAGGATTCGAATTCCATTTTCAAAATGACATGTACATATGTTTTAATTATTTAGACATGTACATATGTTTTAATTATTTAGCCATGTATTCTGACACGCTCTTCTTTTTCTATAAAAATTTATTTAAACATTCCAGTGCAAATACATGTTCAATGATTTTTATATTGAGAACTGAGAATCAGATCAGAATAGGATTTTTTCAAATGTATATTGATGCTTACATTTAGAAAAATGGCCGTGAAAGTACCCGCAAATGTCATTGTACAAAAATTATGTTTTGTTCAAAATATTAAATTACATAACGTGCACTTGAAATCTTCAAATTATATCTCGACATTTACTATTATAATTAGTAATAGTAAATTCTACGTTACATGGATTCACTGAATACATTCTTTTAGAATATAATTTCAGCAAGAATTTGATTGGTCAAGAAATTCGAGCGAACAAATAGTGATTCGAAAATTGAGTAAAGGAGAAAAATGAAGACACAAAGTAAGCGCGCGCTTGTGCGCGCACGTAATAGTCTAGTATTATATTAAAACTTGTTAAATTGTATTATGCTTGTTTTCGATAATATGTAGTTGCTTATTATCTTTTTAGTATTTTGTAGTAGAAACAAATAAGAAAGGATTTCTTTATATTATATTTTACAATTATATTTTATACTTACATTTTACATTGGAAATTTTATTTCGAGTATGGATATAATCAAACAAACTGTTATTGACTATGGAACAGAGCGGTAGGATTTAGTTACTTATTTACTAACTTACATTATTCACAACCAATTCTGGGGTATAAATTGTTGTCTATCTAGGGGAGGCCGTCAATTGTCGGTTCCCATCGGCAGGTTGCGTGTTCGATTCTCAGTGCCTGCACTTTTTCTTTATTTTGTATTCATAAAAATGTTTTTAAATATAATTTCCTTCTGATTTATTTGGAACTGTATACAAGTATAAAAGTAGAATGTGAATAAATAGTACACAATTAAATGTTATTTTTAATACTGTGTTTTATTTGTAGTTATTTGCATGACAAAAACTTTTAAAATATCATGTTCTGTTTCAGGAAGAAAATATGTCTTTAATGAGTTACAATTCTGTTTGAAAATTCTGATTAAAAATAAAAATTTTCGTTTGAAGAACCTCGTTCACATTTCTAATTTTAAATATTATTGGTAAACATTCTGAAAACAATAAATGGCTTTTATAGAAAATAAATTTATTGTGAAAAACATGGCAACGTTAAATTTTAAAATATTCCGTGAAAAATGGCGTTAACATAATTATGATTTGCAGAATTTTTGAAGACTTTTGAAGGAAATTATATTCATAACTATTTTAAATAATAACAAGGAAAGTGTAGGCCGCGAGAATTGAACGCGGAACCTTCCATATATGTAGCCGAAGCGTTACTGACTGAGCTACCGGCCAACGGGAATATTTTTTCACCAAACTCTATATGGCGCACAGTGGGCTAAAGTGAAACAGTTCGTGAGAAAATCGTAGAACTTTTGACAGGGATGGATTGTTTTTTGAGATTTACATATGAATAACTACAGAATAGAGGAAAAATACGGTGAAGCTGAAAATATTTATTTTTTACCTTGAAAATCTAGGTTAAATTTTACATTTTTTGACAAAAAGTTGTATTATTGGATACCATGGGCGCTCAGATATTATATTACTTATGCTACACATATATTCTAATAGATTTCGTTATGCTGTAACGGTTTTTTCTTTATCGTTACGCATTTTTTTATTTGTTCATTTGTTTACTTCGAATACCCTAGATTTTAGTTTGTTTTGGATTCTAAAGCTCAATTGGATTTGAAAAGGCTATTCTAATGAGATCCAATTAGATTCACAAATAGAAAAACAAAGAAGGCATGAGTCCTATTTATATAATAATTGAAATTTATTATTTAATTAAGATAAATATGTTATTGCATGTGATAACGAGTCCTAATTGAGACTATTATATGGATAATTAAAATTTGTCAATACGCAAACTAACTCACACACACACTAAACGGTAGTCCTTCACTCAGAAATAAAAACAGATGAATATGAAAATCCTTTAGAATGAAAATGACGAGACAATGTGTGCAATTTAAAATTGAGTATCCATCCTTTTTTTAGTGACGATTTAGAAAGTTAAAATCTACACTCCGGGTAAGAAAAGTTAAATGTATCCAACCATTTGAAATTATAGTATTTCAAAATAGTCAAAATATATACACAAATACGAGTTACTTATCGTTCGGCTGGTGAAGCGGTCCCGTGCAGAAATCGCCAAGTTTGTTCCATGTTCCAGACTTGGGCCAGGCTGGGCGCCCCTAGCCTGGATCTGGCTCGAATTTTGCAATGGCTCGAGCTTGGGCCCAGCTAGTGTCAAAGTTCAAAAAATTGACGAAAGATGGCGTAGTACTATTCTCTTCGTTTACTTATTACTTTGGAGTTTCGAGTGTGAATCTTTACAAAGTGGCTAATTTGGTATAAATTAACATTCTTAAAGTATCTTGACAGGTAATTCGAGTCATAATTTGAGCCAAACTGAACTTATAAATTTTGTGTGAGTGATTGAGAATAGTGGTGATGGTGCTGATGATGATGGTCGATGAACAAAATACAAATCATCATTGAAATTAAATTGCGATAAAAATGCCTAAAATAAAAAGCACTCTGAGAGTCCGGAGGCATCGAGCACTCGGCAGTATCCCATATTTACGCGGTGAAAGTGCAAGTAAGTACTTTTATTAATTATAAATAATATTTTCACATCAAGATTACATGTGACTTCTAACCTCAAATTGAGAAAACTTTTTCATCGAATTATCGAGTGTAAATATATTGTTGATGTATGTAATGATGTTTAAAACTTTAATTTACAAAACAAGCATGGCGGATGTAAATTGAAAAATTATTGTATATAGACGATGATGACGCAGATGATGAGGAAGAATCAGAACCCGACGAGATAATCAATGAAATACCTCAATTTGGAAATGTTTATCAGATCATTGGAGAAAATATTTTAAATCAGAATCTTGTAAGGGAAAATGAAAATTACCATGTCGCCGAAGTTGAGGTTACCACAGATTCTGGTAGTAGTTTGAGAAATGATAACTGGCTGGGAATCGATAATAAACTAGGGCCAAGCTGGGCGATCGAGCCTGGCAATATAACCTGGCCCTGGCCAGATTTGGCGTTTCATTCAAGCTTGGCCCAGGCTAGATTGCCAGGCCAGGGCCTAGTTTCGCCAAGCCTGGGCCCTGTTTGGGCCATGACCAAATTTCTACACGGGGTTTGACGATTGCGTTCCCGCCTGGATTGGCGTCAGTGGAGGCGCAAAGTTCTCGCTGATGTTGCTGATTTGGGAATTAGCCCTCCGATACAAAATTAAATATCGGGATTTGGAGAATAATATACGCTTCCATAGTCATCTATGTAGTCAATTTAAATGATTGGAGTCGATCCTCGCTAAGTCACTTCACGAGATGCATTTCATAGCCGGATAAGTTTATAAAAAATGGAACCCATTTACAGTTTAAAATGGTATAAAAGCACCACGCTGAAACAAGTTGTTACAAAAAACGTATTGAAACTCTTTTCACGCAAAAATAAAAAAAGACACACAGGTGATAAATTTAACATTAATAAGTAACACCTGATAGACGCAAAAGTCACAGCTCGATCGAACGCGGTGCTGGTCAATAATCGTTGGTATTCGAAAATAAAGTAATTGAATAATTGAATCGCTAAGTCGTTTCGCAAGCGAGGAACGCTATAGGCTCCGCCCATTATCAATATAGATCATCACGCGATGATTTATTACCCAGTACCTAAATTGCATTTCGACCGCTCTTTTAACAATTTTAGCGGGATATAATTTACGCCAATCATTCGTAGACATGAGGTACAACCCATGCATTTCCTGGCAGGAAAAAAATTTATTTCTCCCGCACTTTTCATGATTTTAGCGGGAAATAGTTTAAACATATAAATACGCTTCAATGCCGAATCCAAATATGGCATTTAAATCAGCCTAGGACTTCCTGTTTGTAAAAAAATGCAATTGAATTATCTATTTTAAGCCTTCATGGCATGAATGATTTCCACTCATGTAAATTTGACTATTTGTCGTATTAAAGAGGTTTTGGGGTCTTCGAATTAGAATACAAAATAAAAATGTCAAAACTCAAAATGGCGGATCCAATACGGCGGATCAACATTGTAAGACCGAGCTGATATGACTGAAAATTACTTTACGGGGGGTTTTCGGGTCGCTGATTTTGAATATACAGCCAAAAATTCAAAATGAAGGATCCAATATGGCGGAATGCAATTGTGAGAATGTAACATATTTTATTAAAAATCGTTACTTGGGGGGTTTTATGTCGTCAATTTCAAATCTATATTGAAAATTTAAAAATGTTAAATGTCTGATGCAATATTGCATCAGACATTTAAAATGAAAATGAAAATTCAAATTCAAATTATAGAATTTTTGCATCTTAACTTTAGATTTGAAATCGACGACATAAAAAAAACCCAAGTAGCGATTTTTAATGAAATCAGTTATATTCTCACAATGACATTTCGCCGTATTGGAAACTTTATTTTGAATTTTGAAATTTCGACTTTAGATTCGAAATCAGCAACCCGAATCCCCCCCCCCCCCTAAAGTAATATGCAGTCATATCGGCTCGGTCTTACAATTTTGGTCCGCCATATTGGATCCACCATTTTGAATTTTTACATTTTTACTTTGTATTCCAATTCGGCCACCCCAAAGCCCCTTTAATACGACAAATTGTCAAACTTACATTAGTGGAAATCATTCATGCCATGAAGGTTCAAAATATATAATTCAATTGCATTTTTCTTACAAACAGAAAGTCCTAGGCTGATTTAAAGCCCATATTTGGATTCGGAATGACGAAATCTATTAGAATATATGTGTAACGTATGTAATATAATATCTGAGCGCCCATGGTATCCAATAATACAACTTTTTGCCAAAAAATGTCAAACTTAGCCTAGATTTTCAAGGTAAAAAATGTATATTTTCAGCTTCTCCGTATTTTTTCTCTATTCTGTAGTTATTCATCCCTAAATCTCAAAAAATACATCCCTCTAGGTCATCTCTGCACTCAAAAAAATGTCTCGTTAAATCAACCAGAATTCTGGTTAAATAGGCTCTTACTATTTTTTTGGTTAGACTAACCAGAATTCTGGTTGATTTAACCAGACATTTTTTTGAGTGTGTCAAAAGTTCTACGTTTTTGTCACGAACTTTTTCACTTGAGCCCACTGTGTGTCCTTTGGCGAAATTTTGAAAGTCGATTTCCTTGAAAACGGCTAAAAGGCGCATAGTATTGCTTTGGCAAATTGATACTCAGAAAATGAGCTTACATTAACCCTTAGAGGACAACGTGGGGTGTATGGCCAACCCAACGGAACAAAAAACGCATATTCGCTGTGTACAGGTTGCAGGAAGGCTTCCCGCTTTGAGTACCTTCTCTTTCAGTATCACTTCAGCCCCTGCTACGCGGAAGTTGCCGCTGGAGGTAAGTGACCTTGAGAATCTCAATGGAATAATTTGGGGCTTTTCCGCACACAGTGTGTAAAAAAATATTTCACGGACAAATTGATATTCAGAAGCGATTTCTCAACCTATTTGAACGTTTTTTTTTTAATTAAAGCTTATAAAATTCCACAGAAAACTATCGATTCATATTTTGATAAAAAAATCCCTTCTATGAATCCATTTTTACTCACTTACTTGTTCATAACAAATTCAATCAATTGCTAAGCTATTTGACAACTTTCCTTATATTTGGGATTGAATCCAAGTATTTCTCGAAACCCGGAAATGCGCCATTAAAAAATATAAAAAATAAGGCTCTATACGTCCTACGATTCCACGTTGTCCTCGAAGGGTAAAAAAAACGATGAACCATAACTAAAATTTAAAATTAGCTGTCTCTCTTGTATGAAGCAAAGCGTTAGGATATTAGATAGGTATATAGTGCATTAGGGTGGTTCTTATTTATACTTGGTGGATTTTTTTTTCGAATTTCTCTGCTCCCACTCCCAGTTTTGTTTCATTGCCTAAAAAAAAATCTCCAAATTTGAGCAAAATCGGTTAATATTTAGGGGTGCCGCAAAGACCATGCAGTTTCCCATTAATTTAACATGGGAAAAATTCAGTTTTTTGTAAATCTAATATTTAAACGCGATAATATGTTACAAATAATTCCGTGTTTCAGTATATTGTTCAGAATTCATCCAAGAATAAGAATCAATCATAAATTTTGAGGTTGAATAATTTTAAGCCACTCTTATGGGTCCCCAAAGAAAACCCCATAAGTGACAAATTTGAATTTTACGTAATATTGCGGTTTATTGCCGCTTTTTAAAAGTTAAAAAAAAATATTCATTAATCGGTAATTTAAGAATACCCAGTCATTTTTTAACTATTATTCAATTGTTTAAACAATTTTACTTTGTTTAAATATTTGTTTTTTTTAGTTAACTCGCGAAATGAACGTATTTTCTAGAATTTATGAGTTATTTAATCAATAACAACAAAATAATTTGTTTAAATAATTTTACAATTATTTAGATAATACGTATTTGTTCAAGCATATATTTTACCTAAAAAAAAGCACGAGAAACATTTTATCTCAATAAAGTTTCGACAAATTTTAATATTTGTAAGTACTAATTTGTTTATTATGAATACTCGTAGATGTTTAAACAAATTTCAAGGAGATATGTAGAAATTTTTAAATAAAATTTTGAAGCTTTTAAGGATTTTGAAAGGTTCTAAGATAATATAAAAATTGTCTTCAGATTCCTGGGAAAATTTTTAATGATTTTTTTTTAAAATTAATTTTAATAGAATACTTAATAATATTTCAAAATAAAAGAATGAATGAATAAAAATTAAACAGTTATAAATTTGGAAAAAATTGGTATAAGTTTAAAAGATATTTAGAAGTTTTGAACAAATTCAAAAATAATTTAAAACTTAAAAAGATGTTAAAAAAATGTAAAACAAAATCTAGATTTTTAAAGATTCCAAACGAAAAATATAGAAGCATTTCAAGAGGATTCAAAATAATAAAAAAATTGATTAAAATTCCTTGAAAAATTAAAAATGATTTCATTTTTTGAAAAATTAATTTCAAGAGAGTATTTAAAAAGATTTCAAAAGGTTTCCAAAACTGTAAAAATAATATTCTGGAAGATTTTGAGGCAATTTGTTTAATTTCGCAGGATTTATTAAAAGCTTTAGGAAAAAATCGAATAATTCAAAAAGATATTCAGAACTTTTGAAAATTTTTTAAAAATAATATAAAATTTGTAAAGATTCCAAAAAATGTAAAATAAGATTATCCTGGGGAAACTTAAAGTGATTTTTTAGTAAAGAAAATATAGTTTTAAGTAAATGTTTCAAAAGATTTCAAAACAAATTTTGATGTATAAATAACAATTTAACAATTAATAATTTGCAACGACTTAAAATTAAAATAATTCAACTTCAAATTTAAAAATCTGCCCGCATCGCGGGCACATTCTCATCGCGCGCTTCGCTCGCAAGTTTGAGGGCGCCTAGGGCGCGCGACTGTTGGATCTCGCGCTTGCTTTTCGCTCGATCATATATTTATCTCGCGCTTCGCGCTCGATTATGTATTCACCTCGCGCTCGGGCGTATCTACATCGCGCTTTATGCTCGGTTCCTCTAGATATTTGAACTTCGTGTTCGACTTCGATGAAAAGAAAAAGTTCGTTTGCAAATATTATAAAATTATCAAAACATCTACATATTAAGTGATTGTTAAATTTGTTTTTATTTTAGACTGAAAAGGAACTTTATTTACTCAAGGTTCTATCGACCTTAAGGGCATGCTTTTACGTGATCACGTGACCAAACCAGTCCTTGGTTATGAAATTTTTTTTGGTGTTCACCATGTCCAAACGCAATGATATATCGCTCTCAAAATTTGGAATATAGGAAATGGGACAATAAATTGCGTTTGTATATTTAGTTTGAGTAATAATTTTGAAAAAAATTATTCATGTAAAAAATAAATGTATAATATTATTTTCATTTTTTTTTGCTGCTCACTACGTCCACACGGATTGAGATGTCGTGTTTAGAATTTGAACGATTAAATAAAAAGCACTAAAGAACGTTTGTATACATCAATATGTTTATAATTTCAAAGAAATTTCATTTATAAATTAATAAAATAGGATATTACCACTCGAGTCGAGCACTTTGCAGGTAATATTTGGTGTGATGCATTTCAGGTTTTTTGATTCGCGCATGTTGATAATTGACACAAATTTTGGACTAAATCGTCTAAACATTTGGAAAAATCAATATAAACAATAACATTTGCACATTTGTTGCAAATCAACAAATAAGTATCTGCACACACGTAACCTGTCATTATTTTTGGATCATTTTTTAGCAATTTCTAGCGGAGAAAAAAAGAAGCTTTCAATGTCGGTAAAGTAGAGATCACATGACAAAGCTCGGTTATGAAATTTTACACATTTTTTACGTGGATAATTTTTTTCAAAATGATTACTGAAACTAAATATACAAACGCAATTTATTGTCTCATTTCCTATATTCCAAATTTTGAGAGCGATATATCATTGCGTTTGGACATGGTGAACACCAAAAAAAAATTCATAACCAAGGACTGGTTTGATCACGTGATCACCGAAGAGCATGCCCTTAAGGAAAACATTATCCACATTATCATCCAGACACTCGCGCTTAGCGCTCGATATTTGATTTGAAAATCATTTGAACCTTGCGTTCCACGCTCGGTTCTGTGCACCGTATGATAGAAACAAAAAAGTTTGAGCGCACTTACGGCGTGCGATTTGGTAAATACACTGAGCGCGCACTTTGTGCTTCGTGTTATATGTTCTTCATATACAAATTACTAAATTTGTATTTGATTTCAAATGAAAAATGATAATATAATTTAGGCGACAAATTTTGTTAGTTAAAATTTTATTTTAGCTTGTGCCATTTTTCAAAAAAGTTAATTTTTTTCATTTTGAATATATTCTTACAACGAAAATTGATTACAAGTTTGTAAATCTTTTTTGAATGCACAATTTTTGTTCATTTATCTGTTTTCGTACCTTGCATTGTTTTTTCAAAAATTTGATTTTTTTACTGTCAATGTTATTTTCACGAATAAAACAAAAACTACGCGTCATATCAAAAAGTGAGTAATAACAAATTTGTAGATCTTTTTTAGGTGCACAATTTTGGTGAACTCATCTTTTCTCGTATCTTGCATAGTTTGACAGCAAAATGGAATTTTTGATTTTTCATTATTTTTTTGTGCGATCAAAATTTGAATTTTGGATTTTTCAAAGAATTCAAAAAGTTGTTATGAAAATATTATGGGGTGTTCAAAAAGCAACGTTTTTCTCCTCTTGACTTTTTTCATATCGTGCGTTTTTCGGCTTAAAATGTTCATTTTCGTTTGTTTTTTGAAATATTGAAAATGCTGTAACTCCAGTAATTTTTGTTTTATGACGAAAAGCCATGAGTATATTTTGTATGTCATTTTGCGTACTACTAATAACCGTACATATAATTTTCAAATCATCAAAAAAAGTGGTCTCAAAAATGTTCAAAATGTGCTCACTTTTTGAATTTTCATCCAACATAGCTGGTTAACGAACTCGTTCTTTCTTTGTAGGCCATAAAAAAGTGTGCCAAAGCACAATCCAATCTGATGAATCTTCCGAAAGTTATCGTGCCTACACGATACAGACAGACAGACGGACAGACAGACAGACGGAGACAGGCAGACAGACAGACAACTTCGTAAAAATCGTTTTTTCTGACTCAGGAGGTCTCAAAACGTGGAAATTTGATGAAAACCGACTATGTCAAATTTTACATAAAACCAATACCTTCTCATTAGAATGAGAATGTAAAAAGTGTTCAATTTACAAAAATGGTGAACTTTCAATTTTTAATGTTTCTATCTTAAAATTGCCTAAAATGATATAATTTAGAATGAATGTGTTGATTGATTCTAAAATGTAGGGCATAGAAAGTAATATCGTGCATTTACAATTAATACAAATTTTGATTCCTTAAAACGATTACTTAAGACAAATAATTGTTTGAGAATAATAAAAAATCTGCCTCAGCCCAGATTTTAACCAGGAATATGAATATCGCAAAGAGTGGAAATAGACGCCCAAATGTTGCTGTTTAAAAGTAATCTTTTTCTAGTTTATGCTCGGCTTCCAAAATCTTATGAATATTTTATACTTGTTGATTAATGATTATACCATGGCATACAAGACGCTGCTTGTAAATATAAAAACATAGTTTCTATTTGAACATTTGTTAATTATGTCAATAACATTCATGATTAATATAATTACATAGTTTATAATAAAAATGCAAAGCGAAGAAATAACTTTAAAATTATTACTAAGCGCCCCCTTGAGAGTGGAGGGGGAAGGGGAATTATTGCATGCCCCCCCCCCCCCGCAAAGCCCTTCTGTGGATCTGCGCCTGGCTTTAGATGATGATTATGGAGGTGTGTACGATGCACTGACTGAAATTTCGCAAGATGAAAACTTGAGTCCTGATACTGTTAATGAAGCTAATTCATTAAGGAATAAATTAACGAAGTAAGAAACAGGTTTCATGACTGTTTTTTGGCAGCGCGTATTGAACAGATTCAATGCTACTAGTTTTATTTGCAAAGAGTGTAAATTGATTTGGTTATTGCTAATGATGTGCTTAAATCGTTGATAACTTTCACTTATGAACTCCGAGAAGACTGTGAAGCGATTGAAGAAAACGCGAAGAATATGTGCCCGTGCATTAGTCCAATCCAAAAAACATGTTTTTGTACATTTTCAAAAAATTTTAAATGAATTAGTTTTTTTTTAAATTTCAAACATTTTACATTGTAAAATTAAAAAAGAGAACAGAAGATGTCAACCGATTTCAAAAATGTTTCCTCTACTTGTCTTGGATGTGGACCCACAAATTGTTATCCCTCCGCTCACACGATTCAATTGATTTTAGCATTTTTACTTCGATCTACTCAAGAGTGTAGTTTTGAATTTACATTGAAAGTATTAATTATAGTAGGGTAGGATGGGGCGAGATGGGTATAGTTGCCTTTTTCACGTCAGTATTTAAAATCTGCTTATTCATTGCTTAAAAGTAAGACATTATATATATTCTACAAACATTTTCAATTATAAGTTTCCCAAGATAAAAGTAAATGAATAAGCATATGCGGAATTAGAAATGAAAATAAAAATGTAGTGCGCTTAGCTCATATCGCCCCATGCCTGGGGCGGGATGGGCCACCTAATGAAATGACTTATTATATATTATTTATAAGTAAGAGTATTGTTAAGTTAGCGTATTATAAAACGAAAACATATCTTACACATATTTTTCAAAAATTTTACGGAACATTTGAAATATTTAACGTTAAAATTATGCAATCCTTAATCCAAAGCTCTATCGTAACTAACTCTATAAACAGTGAATAGAAAAACGATTGATATCTACATATCTTTTAATAATTGTATTACAGAAATAAATATAGAAATTTTTCGACTTACCCATATACATTGTCTCAGTAAGAGGTAAATTGTACAGGAAGAAAACTCCCAAATACTAGACTGGTCTACTACGTGACGCTGAATTTCATATATACTGGGGTTTCAAGCCGTTTTTTATATGTTTGCCGTCTTTTTCAACACAACAATGTTTTTCTAATTTTTATAACACTTTACGAGTTTTCAAACAAAGTTACTTAAGAAATATACCAGGAAAACAGTGATCTCTTCTGGTTGCCAACAACTCATATTATTTTATAATATAGACATAATATAACAGTGCAGCTGTCAAACTTTTTCTGAGCATTTTTTTTCAACAAGATTAGTTTTTCATACATTTGCACCATAATTAACACACTGCACAATCTAATAGAATGAAACATTGCATCTTAACGAATTGACTGCTAAATTAAAAGGTTAGGGTAATCCACAGGAAGAGGTGGTTCACTCCGTCCCAAATGACACTTGCAAGTAAAATCAAAATTTCACCTATTTCTGTTTTATAATTATATTTTCAGAACGCAGTCATAAAAATGGCGTGTTTTCATGCCTCCATAGACAAACGCAAAAGTACGCGTTTTGAGCGGTGTCTGGCGGTGCGTTGGATGAGTTACAAAATAGGATTCAGTAAGCACGGCGTGACGTAGAGTTAAAAAAAAAGCTTTGTTTGAACGTGCTCCGTGTATTTTCGTAACGCTAGAGAGAGACCGTGGTTGACAAAGATGGAAAGAGAATTCATAGCGGATTGGTGAGTCAATGTTTCTAACGAAGAGTATAGCGTGTTCCTATCGCATCGCACATTATACTGTGTTGTCTCATTCACGCTCGTTAGAACAAAAATGCAGTAGAGCTCATGCGTCCCTTCACCGACTCAAAACGTGATTTTACATTTTTCCATGGAGACAATGAAATCACGCCATTTATGATTTTGTTCTGAAAAGTATCGTTCGTGATTCCTGTGGACTGACGGCTTTTCTTTTTGAAACTCGCGCCATGTTTTTGTAACTCGTCTCCGGCTCGGGCGCCTAGGGCGCCCTTACCTACGACTCGTTACAAAAACATTGCGCTCGTTTAAAAAAGGCCGGCAGTCCACACTATTCACGAAATGTCCTAATAAATCTGTTGAAAACGTAAGGTTTAATAAATAAGAATAATAAGAACAGTTACAAAAGAAATGATAGCCTGCGAGATAATTGAGTAGCTCAGCTTACCCCCTATGCTCATCTCGTCTCATCCTACCCTAAGAAAGAAATGACAAATCTTGGAAAGAAATATTTATGAGAACGATGTTAAACATATAAAAATTGTGTATTAAACTAATTTTTTTCGGACTTTTTTATATCACTGTAAATGGATTTTCAACGACCTATGTATATCCAATTTTTAAAAATAAATCCTTTAATGGCAGAAATCATTGAAAAATCATTGAAAATTATTTCAAAATATAAAATTTCTTATAAAAAGATTGTTTGTTCTTTTCGACATATAAAAATAAATTTTTAATCTTTCCCCTTTTTTCGTGAGAAAAATACCCTATTTCCCCTTTGTTGAGCTCCTTTTGCGCTGTGATCCCTGTGAATAGCTGTCTCATCATTTCCGCATAGGAGAAAAAGAGGGTACTATCTACAAGCCCTAGCTTATTTATTTGATAGCCGAGGTTTCCATGCACTGTAAACATTTCTGTTAGGACATTGACTTCGTTCCTACCGAGCTCGCGTATTTCCTCAGTCCCCGGTTTCAATACCCAGCTTTTCCCTATGGCTGTCCTACACAGTCGCTGTGAGCTTTTTGCACTTGTTTTTCAGGTGCTCGTTTCATAACAACTACTTATCTAGGATGACTCCTAGATATTCAGCTCGTTCTGTGATTTCTATTTGTTGCCCTCCCAGTGTCAGTGTATTCGTGATTTCCCACTTGTGTCGTCTGGTGAATACAACCGCGTCTGATAATCAATGACCGATAATCCGCTCTTCTTTCACCATGAATCTACTATCCCTAGTGCTTGTTGCATCCAGATGCTAGCCGCGCACCATGACCAGTATGTCGTCCGCGTAGCATATAGCGTGGTAGCCCTAACTCATGAGTAGATTAAGCAATTCATCCAGTACCCAGCACCACAGCAGGGGCGATAAAACGTCTCCCTGTAGACATCCCGAGTCAACAGTTCCACATAAAGTGGCATCACCCATAGCCATAGTTAGGTTCGTGTTTCCCAACATGTAATAGGACCATTCCAAGACTACAGTTGGCATACCATTTGCAATCATGGCCTGCTTTTGTTTATTTTATAACCAATATTCAAAATGTCAAACTCGATCAAAATAGACTAGATTTCGCGCAGAAAATACTACCCGAAATTCGACATCGGATTGTTTTAAGTTTTAGCATTTAGAAAAAAAGCCCATATGTTTAAAACCAACAATCAGCAAGTACTGAGAATGTATGTAAACAACCATTAAAGATAGCAAAAACCGGTTTTTTGTTCAATGCAACAAAACTATATGTCTGACAGAAAACAATTTTAGTTAAAAAATGTAGGTTTCTCAAATATCTACAAAATTACGGGTGGGAGGCTCCGGAGGCCCTCGTGGGAAACTCTCGAGGCCCTCGCAGGAGGCTCTAAAGGGCCTCCTCACAATTCCTGACACAGCGATTTGTTCGATCCTCTCTATCATCACTCTAAAGTTTGCCGCTGAATGTCTTTGGGCTAAACGTCGCGCGCCTAAACTTACCATTTCGGAGAGGCCACACAGAAAAAATTTATCCGTAGAAAAGTCACGAACTAGTAGCTAGGTCTCGGATATGAGAAAAATTCATCGGATATTTATGTATTTTCGTAAATAACCTGCGAACTTTGAGAAAGATTGACGAACTCGATGTGAAAATTCTAAAACGGTTCATCACTTTTTTTTACGTGAATAATTACAAAAATATTACGAGTGATTGGGAAAAGATTCTCAGAGCACTCACGAGCTTGCCCGACAAATCTGGGAACTCGAAACTAAGTCTCTCTGTACGTGGCCCACGCACACACGCGCGGTGCGTTTGTGCGCTCGTATGTGTGCCTCGAGCTCGTCGGATGAGTGGCTAGAAGTTTTATAATCCCTATTTCTTTTGGCCTCGATGGCTGCGCGTGTTTACGCACTCCTGGTTTATGTTTAGAAACTGGTGAGTCAGCAGTGTTTGAGGTTCGAATCTTCTGTGTTGCGAATTTATAAATTAATATAAAATTAAATCGCACAAATAAAATTTTTCCTCTTTTTATTTCAGTCTGAAATTTTCAGGAACTTTTCGTAGGAAATTCGAACTGTTCGTAAGAAACTTCGAAATTTATGCATATATTTCTCATAGAAATAAGGATTTAATGTTTCATTTTTTTATCTCGTATCCGAGACCTAGCTACAAGTTCGTGACTTCTTCACGGATAAATTTTTTCCGTGCAATTACAAAGGTGCTAACTGTTGTGGCAAACTCACGAAGCTTCAAAATCCTGTGTAAATTGTATGGTAGACATCAGCGCTCTCAACTCTACCACCTTTTCATTTGGTATTCAAGGGTTCATATTCAGTTTATTTAAGCTCAACAGTTTACACAAATTAGAGAGCTACAACGTAGTTACATACATATGTAATGAGATGTAGATACAACGTATAATCAGTATATTACATAGTATAAAATTATTACTCTATTACACATATATTTTTTTTCGGAAGTTAAGCTTCAGTTTGTGAGATAAATTCCAGTACCGTGTTACAAAAGCTTTCTAGAGATATAACAAGTAAATCTATATCATGCTGCGTGTTTGCAAACAATTTATTAAAATTATCACTCATTACATATAGAGACGACTGATTGATCAAAGCTGAGGATAAGTAGATTTGTTCTTTATTTCGCGTGAAATGATCAGGTGCCGTATTAATTTTGAGAAATGGCGAAATGATCTGTAGGATTTCAGGACAGTCTATTATGCCTCTAATTATTTTGAATAAAAATACAATACTTGTATAGACGCTCCTATTCTTCAGAGTAGTAACATTAAATATATTCCTAATCATGGATATATCAGATCCAAGAGGTGGCTATGTGCCGTTTTCTTTCCAATGCAGATATTTTAAAAATCTTTTTTGGCAACTTTCTATTAAGTCAATGTACTTTATAAAGTGAGGTGAACATAACATGGAGCCGTACTCAAGCTTTGACCTTACAATTGTGTTAAATAATGTTTTCATAGTTTCAGGATTTTTGAAGTTCGTACATATTCGGCGTAAAAATCCTAGAGATTTGTTAGCATTCGATACCATTCTATCTATATGCATTTTAAATGTAAGGAGCGGATCAAAGTTTATACCTAGATCGATTATCTAAAGTCAAAAGATATTGGAGTATTACGGTTTCTAAGAAAAGACATAATTTTGCATTTAGAAGTGTTAAGTGCTAATTTATTGACTTTACACCAATCTGAAAATTTTTCGAGATTTTGTTGCAGGTTTTCACATGAGTTTAGATGAAATATAGGTAATGATAGCTTAACATCATCTGCATAGAAATAATGGAAACAGCTTAAAATCAAAGACAAATCATTAATAGATACAATAAAAAGCAGTGGGCCTAGATTTGAACCTTGCGGTACTCCAGATGTTGGTGTGAAAGACTGAGAGGTATATCCACCATATTCTACGAAAGTTTTCCTATCAGATAAGTACGTATGTACTAAGCGTATAACATTGGAGTCTAGATCTAGCCTACTTAGTTTTT
>CAKNYM010045979.1:11815-39570 GCA_932195095.1 Andricus curvator
AAGATGTTGGACTTTTTTGGTATACTGGTCTATAATTAGAAGACGTTGGATTTTGTTGGCATACTAGCCTATAATTAGAAGATATTGGATTTTGTTGGTTTACTGGTCAATAATCAGAAGACATTAGATGTTGTTGGTATAATGGTCCAAATTAGAAGATGTTGGATTTTGTTGGTATATTGGTCCATAATTAGAAGATCTTGGCTTTTATTAGAATACTGGTCTGAGTTAGAAGCTTTTGAGTTTTGTTGGTATACTGGTAAATATCTTCTTTCAATCATGCTGTATGATTGGGTGATGTTCATTAAAGTTGACCAGGTAAGACTTTTTATTAGAAAATGTTGGATTTTGTTGATATACTGGTCCATAATTAGAAGATTTTTCGTTTTATTGGTATACTGGTCCAAATTATAAAGTGTTGGACTTTGTTGATATATTGGTCCATAATTAGAAGATATTGAATTTTGTTGGTATACTGGTCAATATCTTCTTCCAACAGTGTTGTATGATTAGCTAATATTAGTTGATGTTGATCAGGTAGGAATTTAACTAGAAGATATTGGATTTTGTTGATGTGTTTCAAATTAGAAGATATTCGACATTGTTGGTATACTGGTCCGTTATTAGTAGACGTTCGATTTTGTTGGGATCTGGTCCATAATTCAAAAAAATTTGATTTTGTTGGTATACTGGTCGATATCTTCTTCCAACTATGTTGTATGATTAGCTGATGTTTGTTGATGTTGATAAGGTAGGAATTGAACTAGAAAATGTTGGATTTTGCTGATCTGTTCTAAATTAGAATATGTTGAATTTTACTGGTATACTAGTGCAACTTAGAAGATATTGGATTTTGCTGTTACTTATACTAGTTCAAATTAGAAGATGCCGGATTTTGTTGGAATACTGGTCCAAATAAAGAATGTTGGACTTTGTTGGCATACTGGTCAATAATTAGAAGACGTTGGCTTTTGCTAATATACTAGTCCACATTAGAAGATGTGTGATTTTGTTGGTCCAAATTAGATGATTTTGGATTTTGTTGGAATACTGGTCAAAATTAGAAAATATTGGATTTTGTTGGTATACTGGTCCATATCTTCTTACAACTGTGTTCCATGATTAGCTAATGCTAGTTGCTGTTGACCAAGTAAGAATTTCATTAGAACATGTTGGATTTTATTGGAATATTGGTCCAAATTAGAAGATGTTAAATTTTGTTGGTATACTGCACTCATATAACAATAAAATTCAACATCTTCTAAATAAAATGATAAATCGACAACTAAACGAGATGAATTCTTAACAAAACATAGAATAGTAGATATCCCAATCAAAACTGATATTTTTCAAAAAGTATGTTTAATGTTCAACAAATTAGCCTAATTTTCAACAAACTAGATTAATTTTCAACCAAAAACATGAATTTTCAACCAAGACCATGAATTTCCAAAGAAGTAGTTTAATGTTCAAAAAAAAAGATACATTTTTTATCAAACAGTTACATTTTCAGTTAAAAAATTGATTTTCAACCGAAATAAACGAATTTTCAAGGAAATAGTTAAATTTTCAACCAAGAAGATGAAAGTTGAACTAAAATCATAAATCTTCAACTGGAGTAGTTAAATTTTCACTCGAAAAATAAATTTTTTCTAAAAAACAATGATTTTCTAACGCAATAATTAAATTTTCAACCAAAGAGATGAATTTTCAGCTGAAATAATAAATCTGCAACCAAAAGAGATTAATTCTCAACCAAAAATGTAATAGATGATATTTCAACCAGAATGGATAATTTTAAACAAACTTTTTTAATTTTCAACAAGGCAGAATAATTTTTAATCAAAAACATGAATTTTCGACCAAACAGTTGAATTTTCTTCTAAAAAAGATGAATTTTCAATCAAAAGAGAAAGATTTAAATTTTCAAATATAAATATTAATTTTTCACAAATAAGGGGAATTTCCAACTAAATAATTAAATTTTCAGCCAAAGAGATGAATATCAAACCAAGTAGTTCAATTTTCAAGAATAACAAATTAATTTTCAACCAAGAAGATTAATTTTCTACTAAAAAAGACGTTTTTTTAAACAAAATAAATGAATTTTCAACCAAGCAGTTGAATTTTCAACTGAATAAGATAATTTTTCAGCCAAAAATTTGAACTTTTAACTTAAAAAGATGAATTTTTCAACCAGAAATGGAATAGTTAAATTTTCCGTAAAAAAATCAATTTGTTACGAAAAAAACGAATTTTCAACAAAAGAAAAGGAATTTTCAAGCAATATGATTAGTTTCTTACCAAAAAAGTTATATTTTTCACAATATATATAAAGTATAAACCAAATTATTGAATTTTCCACAAAATAATTGAATCCTCAACCAAAAATTTAACTATTCCATTTTTGACTATAAACTCTTATTTTTTAGTTGAAAATTCATGGATTTGGTTAGAAATTCATCTTTTTTGTTGAAATTAATCTTCTTGGTTGAAAATTCATCTTTTTGGTTGAAAATTCAACTATTAGAGTTGAAGATTCATAATTTTAGTGGAAAATTCATCACTTTGGTTGAACATTTTTTCTTTTTTTTTGTGTGGAAAATTAATATTTTTAACTGCATCTTTTCATTAAAAATTCAACTATTTAGATAAAAATTCATCTATTTAATTGAAAATGCAATATTTTTGTTCGAAAAGTTAGGAATTTGAAGCGGTTTAAATTTAATATAATATAGTATCCATCCTGAATTTACCAAAATATGCACTGGATTTTAATTATTAAAATAAAAAATAAACATTTGTTTGAATCATTATTCAAATTCATGGACTTGAGAGACAAATTAAAGAAATTAATAATAATGTTCTCAGTATTATTTAATTAATCCATGGTGTTCATATATTTAAGAATATCTTGTAATATAATTTGTCAACGCTTTCTAAATTAAAGATATTGATTGAATTCCTAGAAACTGAAAAAAATTGTTTACAATAAACTCGCAAAACTGTAAACATATTCCGAGTCGGTTGTTTTGAAAAATGCGAAAAATACCTGGAAAAAACATTTGATAATTGGGAAAAACCTGGAATTATCATGAAATTTTTTTCCATGATTTAATTAAATTATTTGAAAAGATTTTTTAATTATCATTGGGGTTGATAATTTTTATTTTTTGTTCTGTATTCAATTTAAAAATTTTTTAAATATAAAATACATTTTTTTAATTTTAGACAATTCGGAATTCAATTAACCTGAATTCCAATGCAGTGTACATTTAAAAAGAATTTATAACTTTACTAAATATCATAATTAAATATTGAGTATAACATTTTTTCATTGTTCAAAAAAGATATTTAGTTTCTCCATTATCTTAACATGTCCTATTTCCTCTCCAAAATTAAATAATTTTCTCAAGCAGTCTATTTGTTATAATTACAGTAATAAATAACGCGTGCATCTGGATGTTTTCTCTTAGAATTACCAAGCTCCTTCTTGTCTCGCAAGCTGTCAAGAATGCGACACTGAGCGCAATTTCTACACTTTGTAAGACCGCGGCCGATTATTTATAGGAAGTTGCTAAAAACCTGGTATACTTAAAAAGGCTGTACTTTTTTGTTTTTAAGTTGAGGCGAGATTGTCAAGAAAAGTGAGATGCTCGTTTGTTTTGCGAGTCATACGGTTGCGATTCACACACATCTACAGATGTAACATTGTAACAGGTTATCTGGGCAGTGGCCTGATCAGGTGCAGCCGAGCTCGAAGCTGGGTGCACTTGGCAGTTTTAACTTAACTTAACTGTTACCACGACCCTGAGGAGATCAGGTTCGGTCGATTCGCGATAACCAAGGCTGATTGTGAGGAGGGCTCTTTACCGCAAAACGAGCACTTGACTCCAACCGTGCTGCAAACCTGCAACCTGCAACCTGTTCTCCTCTCTTCTTAATCTCGCAGCCGCTACTCAAGTAGTAGTAAGCGACCCAAGTAGTAGTAAGGCACCCAAGTAGTAGTAGTAGTTGGTGAGGCACCAACCATCAACTACGTTAGGGAGCGTCCATATATTACGTGACACTCTAAGGGTTTTGTGATACGTGACTAATCCAAAAGGACAAATTTACAACAAAACGGTTGAATTGTTGACCAAAAATCCTCCCAAGAAAATTTACCTCCAACACCTGGAACACTAGATTTAATTACGCTGCTCAAGCACTAGTAAGGGAGCCAAGTAGTAGTAAGGCACTCAACTAGTAGTAAAGCACCCAAGTAGTGGTGAGGCACCGCCCCATAAACTGCGTTAGGGAGCGTCCATATATAACGCGACACTCTAAGGGTTTTGTAACACGTGACCAATCCAAAAGGACAAATTTGCAACAAAACAGTTGAATTGTTGACCAAAAATTCTCCTAAGAAAATTTGTCTTGAACACCTGGAACACTAGATTTAATTACGCTGCTCAAGCAGTAGTAAGGGACCCAAGTAGTAGTAAGGCACTCAACTAGTAGTAAAGCACCCAAGTAGTGGTGAGGCACCGCCCCATAAACTGCGTTAGGGAGCGTCCATATATAACGTGACACTCTAAGGGTTTTGTAACACGTGACTAATCCAAAAGGACAAATTTGCAACAAAAAAGTTGAATTGTTGACCAAAAATCCTACTGAGAAAATTTACCTCCAACACCTGGAACACTAGATTTAATTACGCTGCTCAAGCAGTAGTAAGGGACCCAAGTAGCAGTAAGGCACCAAAGTAGTAGTGGGACAACCAAGTAGTAGTGGGACAACCAAGTAGTAGAGAGGCACCAACCATCAACTACGTTAGGCAGCGTCCATATATTACGTGACATTCTAAGGGTTTTGTAACACGTGACTAATCGAAAAGGACAAATTTGCAAAAAACAGTTGAATTGTTGACCAAAAATCCTCCTAAGAAAATTTATCTTCAACACCTGGACCACTAGGTTTGATTACGCTGCTCAAGCAGTAGTAAGGGACCCAAGTAGCAGTAAGGCACCCAAGCATTAGTGGGACACCCAAGTAGTAGAGAGGCACCAACCATCAACTACGTTAGGGAGCGTCCATATATTACGTGACACTCTAAGGGTTTTGTGACACGTGACTAATCCAAAAGGACAAATTTGCAACAAAACAGTTGAATTATTGACCAAAAATCCTCCCAAGAAAATTTACCTGCAACACCTGGAACACTAGATTTAATTACGATGCTCAAGCACTAGTAAGGGAGCCAAGTAGTAGTAAGGCACTCAACTAGTAGTAAAGCACTCAAGTAGTGGTCAGGCACCGCCCCATAAACTGCGTTAGGGAGCGTCCATATATAACGTGACACTCTAAGGGTTTTGTAACACGTGACCAATCCAAAAGGACAAATTTGCAACAAAACGATTGAATTGTTGACCAAAAATCCTCCTAAGAAAATTTATCTTCAACATCTTGACCACTAGGTTTAATTACGCTGCTCAAGCAGTAGTAAGGGACCCAAGTAGTAGTAAGGCACCCAAGTAGTAGTGGGACACCCAAGTCGTAGAGAGGCACCAACCATCAACTACGTTAGGGAGCGTCCATATATTACGTGACACTCTAAGGGTTTTGTAACACGTGACCAATCCAAAAGGACAAATTTGCAAAAAACAGTTGAATTGTTGGCCAACAATCCTACTGAGAAAATTTACCTCCAACACCTGGAACACTAGATATAATTACGCTGCTCAAGTAGTAGTAAGGGACCCACGTAGTAGTAAGGCACCCAACAACGCCACTATAAAGGTCTTTTATAAACGGAATAAAACAATATTTCAGATACAAATTTAAAATTTTCAAATTTATTTATTTATTTTATACAGAAAATGACTCTTCTACCATATAACATGATTTTTTAACAAAATACTTGCATTCTGAACAAAATATTTGAATTTTCAACAAAATAATAAAATTTTCAAGAAAATACTGGAATTTTCAACAAAATAATTGAGTTATCCACAAAATCGTTGAATTTTCAACCCAAAAATATGAATTTTCAACCTAAAAACATGAATTTTCAACAAAAAAGTTCAATAGTTGATATTCCAACCAAAAAATATGAAATTTCGTTTAAAAAATGAATTTTACAACCACAAAGACAAATTTTTAACAGATAAATTTTTTCAGTCACGAAGAAAAATGTTTACCTAAACTGTTGAACCTTCAAGCCAAAAGACGAGTTTTCTATCTAAAAATTGACTTTTCAATCAGAAAATATGAATTTTCAGCAAAAAAAATAATTTTCAACAAATGTAGGTCAGTTTTCAATCAAAGAAATAAACCTTCTTTCAACAAAAATAAAAAAAATTCAACAAAGTAGTTCAGCTTGTACCGACGCAGTTGAATTTTCAGTTAAAAAAGGTCATTCTTCAACAAAATAGTTAAACTTTCAACCAAAGAGATGAATTTTTAACGAAAAATAATTAATCTTCAACGAAAAAGTGATTTCTCAACAAAGTCGTTTAACCAAAATTTTTAAATAAAATAGTTGAATCCTCAAGCAAACAAGATTAATTTTCAAACAAAACGTTGCATTTTTATCAAAGAAAGATGAAATTTCTACTAAAACAGATAAATTTTTAAATCAAAGAGACAAATTCGAAATAGATTGAATTTCCATCCAAAAAAGATTTTAATTTGACTTTTTAACATTTAAATATGAGTTTTAAATAAGAAGTTAATTTTCTAGGAAGATACTAATTTTTCAACACAAAAATATGAATTTTCAACAAAACAGTTGAATTGTTAAACAAAAAGGATGACTTTTTAACAAAATTATTGAATCTTTAACCAAATAGTTGCATTTTATCCAAAAAGAATGAAGTTTCTACTAAAAAAGATGAATTTTCAAATTAAGTAAATTTCAGTTGACTTTTCAACACCAAAATATGGATTTTAAACAACAAGTAAATTTTTTATGAAATAGTTGAATTTTCAACCAAAAAGAATGACTTTTTAACAAAACTGTTAAATTTTCAAACAAATAATAAATTTTATAGCCAAAAAGATAATCTTCAGGAAAAATTATTTTTTTTTGGTTGAAGAATCATCATTTTAATTGAAAATTATTCTCTGTTTGAAAATGTAACTACTTCGTTGAAAATCAATTTTTTTAACTAAAAATTCAACTATTCTAGTAGAAAATTTAACTATTTTGCTGAAAATCCGTTTTTTGGTTATTAAATAGATTTTTAACAAAAAATTTAAACATTCTATTTTTGGGTGAAATTTATTATTTTTTTTTTGGGTGAAAATTCAACTATTTGGTTGAAGATTCATCCTTTTAAATGAAAATTCATCAGTTCGGTTGAAAAATTTGTATTTTGTTGAAAATTGATTTTTTCTTGTTCAAAATTTAACAATTTGGCTAAAAATTGGTGTTTTTTAATTGAAGATTCAACTATTTCGTTGAAAATTCACGTACTTTGTTAAAAAATTGATTTTTTTTAAATATGTTTTTTTTTTCTTTGGAAGCTAATCTCCTTGTTTAAAAATTCTTCTTTTCGGTTAATAATTCAAGCATTCCAGTTAAAAATTCATAATTTTAGTTGAAAATTCATCTTTTAGGTTGGAAATGAAATTACTTCGTTGAAAGTTAAACTTTTTTGTTAAAAATTAATTTTGTTTGTTGAAGATGAAAATGAATAAAAAAAAGAATTTTCAGCAAAATCGTTAAATTGCCAACTAAAATTATGAATCTTTAACCGAAAAACTGAATTTCTTAACAAAGTAGTACAACTTTAGAGCAAGTAGTTGAATCTTGAACCAAAAAATATGAATTTTCTTTCGCCTATTATATTTTTTGTTAAATATTTAATTATTTGGTTAAATATTAATTTATTCTGTTGAAAATTTGACAATTTTGATAAAAAGTCATTCAACTATTTTGTTTAAATTTCGCCCTTCTTTGGTTGAATTCAAATATTTTTACTTTTTGATGAAAATTGAACTTTTTTTAGTTGATAATAATTTAACTATTTGGTTGATAATTGTATTTTTTTTGTTTCATATTCAAGAGTTTTGTTAAAAAGTGAAAATTGATCTTTTTTAGTTGAAAATTCAACTACTTGGTTGAAAATTCAACTATCTGGTTGAAAAATGATTATTTTGTTGAAAATTCAATTAAATGGTTTAAAACTGATTATTTTTTGGAAAATTTAAAAATTTTGTTGAAAAGTAATCATTTGTTCAAAAATTCAATTATCTTGTTAAAAAATGATTATTTTGATTAAAATTCAAAAATTTGGTTAATAATTATTCCTTTTTGTTTGAAAATTCAATTATATGGTTGAAAAATGATTATTTTGTGGAAAATTTCGTTTCGAAATTCATCTCTTTTGGTAGAAATTTGATTTTTTTTTGGGTTGAATTAATGTATTTTGTTGAAAATTTGGTTGAAAAATTAATCTTTTTTGTTGCATATTGATCGTTCTGGTTGAAAATTCAACTTCTAGGTTCAAAATTTTATTATTTTGTTGAAAATTCGTCTTTTTGGTAGAAAATTTATCTTCTTGTTTGAAAATTCATCGTTTTGGCTGAAAATTCAACTATCTGTTTAAAAAATGATTACTTTGTAGAAAATTCAAAAATTTTATTAAAAAGTTATCGTTCTTGTTTGAAAATTCAACTATTTTGTTGAAAATTCAATTCTTCTGTTAAAAATTAGTCTCTTTGGTTTGGAAATTCATCTTTTTTGGTAGAAATTTGATTTTTTTTGGGTTTAAATTAATGTATTTTGTTGAGAATTCATCTTTTCGGATAAAAATTCAATTATTTGGTTAAAAATTTATGTATTTTGTTGAAAATTTGTCTTTTTGGTAGAAAATTTATCTTCTTGGGTGAAAATTCATCGTTCTGGTTGAAAATTCAACTTTCTGGTTAAAAATGATTATTTTGTGAAAAATTCAAGAATTTTGTTAAAAAGTAATCCTTTTTTATTGAAAATTCAATTATATGATTGAAAAATGATTACTTTGTAGAAAATTCACAAATTTTATTAAAAAGTAATCGTTTTTGCTTGAAAATTCAACTATTTTGTTGAAAATTCAATTCTTCTGTTAAAAATTAGTTTTTTTGATTTGGAAATTCATCTTTTTGGTAGAAATTTTATTTTTTGGGTTAAATTAATGTATTTTGTTGAAAATTCATATTTTTGGTTAAAAATGTATCTTCTTGGTTGAAAAATTCATCGTTTTGGTAGAACTTTCAACTATCGGATTAAAAAATGATTATTTTTAAAAAATTTAACAATTTTGTTGTTGAAAAGCAATCCTTTTTGTTTTAAAATTCAATCATATGGTTAAAAAATGATTATTTTGTGGAAAAATTTAAAAATTTAGTTAAAAATTAGTCTCTTTCGTTTGGAAATTCATCTCTTTTTGTACAAATTTGATTTTTTTGGGTTAAATACATGTAGTTTGTTGAAAATTCATTTTTTTGTTCAAAAGTTCAAGTATTTTGTTAAAACTTTATCAATTTTGTTTAAAAATGTAATGAATAGAATTGTATTTAAATAATTGAGGATAGATACGATAAAGATTTATGATTATTTTTAGTCAACCCTTTTTTTATTATTCTTTATTTTTTTATTAAGGGTGAAAAGGGGAAAAATGTTTATTTTAAGGGCACTATTTTTCATATTTGTATAATAAAATTTTTTATATAATTTGCCACTTAAACTTCTTTTTAAAATTTAAGGACTTACTGAATTTTTAACATTTTGGGGTACATTAAAGGTCGTGCCCCACCCCTAAACATTTTTTTGAAAACCTCAAAAAATTAGGAAAATTTTTTTTCACCCAAAGACAAAATGAGGGGGTGAGACTTTAAAAAATCATCAAAATAATTTTTCTGGACCACCCTACTGACCACTTATCATTTTTTGTAAAGTATCATATAAAATTTAATCTAAAATTAACAAATAAAGTATCATCTCGCCGTATATCGTAGAGATTTGACAAGCGAATAAACGAGCTCTGCTCACGAGACTCCGAGACGTCGGATATCTTTTTATTAGAAAGTGAAAAAGCCGTTCTTTGCTGCGATGAATCACTTGATACTCCCAGCGGAAGGCAATATTGTGCAATTAATTATTCTGTGAATGCAAAAGCTCATATTCCGGTGATGGTTTTGACAGCCTGAAAAGGTTGAATTAACGTTATTAAATGCACTTTTTCACTTCTCAGACATGGATTGTTGTACCCTTTCAAAGTATGCGTTGTATCGAGAGAGAACCAAGTTCTCAGAACATGTTCAGTCTTTCAGATTTCATCTCCTGGAAAGGTAAACTCTAAAGCAATATTCGAATATCTTGATGGATGGAGTGCTAATTGATAAAAATACAACATCCTCTTGAAAGCCTCTCAAGGATAATACCGAAATCGATCAAATATTTGCGTGAGAGGGGGTACCCCTATATAGAGAACTACTCTAGATTACCTAAGATTAGGCCGGATTGCTTAGGATGAGTAACACCCGTTCCTACACAAATATATTGTACACAAAATATTTCCTAAACAGGATTTAATACTGTTATATTTTTTCTACACAACAGTTTTTCTATACAGAATATTTCCTACACAGAATTTAATATTGTTTAATACTGTTATATTTTCCCTACACATAATATTCCCAACACAGAATTTGATGCCGTTATATTTTTCCTACACAAAATATTTTCTACGCAGAATATATACTACACAGAAATACACTGAGAAAAATGTATTATACCCGGTAATGAAAAATATGTTACCGGATATGATCTTGAACTATTAACCATGGGACAGCGATCCAGATTATTAGAACTACAATCTATAGATATTAAGAAATAGATAATACAGGATAATATATAATAATTTTTGCAAACGTATTTATAAACCTATACCAAATTTTGATAGACGAGCTCGGAAGTAGAACTGGGAACAAATTTCAATTTTTTAAACACACAATAAGCAGGAAAGTGGCTATCATAAGACTACAAAAACGAAAGTAAAGGAGGCTAAGTTTCTGTACGTATACAAGTGGCAGTGATGTGTAATGAAAAGAAATATAAACTTACCCATTTTCAAAATCTAAATCACGTGTGATTTAGCACTAATAATCATTTTATATCTTAATTATTACTTGTTTTAATGCGAACGGATGCATATGACACGCGCCACGATGCGACATACCAGTTGAGACTACACAGAAGCCTGGATATTTCAAAATCTGAGATGTTACAATTTAATGCCTGAAGATTATAAGAATTTAACATCTAGAGATTATATTTGGTAACATCTTCATATATTAGAAAAATATTATAGATTATACGCGCTACTATACTTTTCTATACGGTGTATTATTCTTTAATTCTATTATCCAGTTCGTATAATCCATTTTTCTCAGTGTTGATGAATGGAGTGCTAATTGATAAAAATACAACATCCTCTTGAAATTCTCTCAAGGATAATACCGAAATCGATCAAATATTTGCATGAAAAGGGGTGGGGGGAAGGGGGTACCCCTATATAGAGAACTACTCTGGATTACCTAAGATTAGGCCGGATTGCTTAGGATGAGTAACACCCGTTCCTACACAAATATATTGTACACAAAATATATTGAACACAATGCATACTGATCATATTTTTCCTACAAAAAATATTTTCTACGCAGAATATATGCTATACAGAAATAAATACACTGAGAAAAATGCCCGGTAATGAAAAATATGTTACCGGATATGATCTTGGACTATTAACTATGGGACAGCGATCCAGATTATTAGAACTACAATCTATAGATATTAAGAAATGGATAATACACGATAATATATAATAATTTTTGCAAACGTATTTATAAACCTATACCAAATTTTGATAGACGAGCTCGGAAGTAGAACTGGGAACAAATTTCAATTTAAAATTTAAGAATCTTAAATTAGATTAAAATCAAATTCAAAATCCCATTTAACGTCCAATAATCAAGTTAATGTATAGAATTCCTGAAAACAAAACAAGAATTCAACGATCAAATTTGGACAAACACCACAAAATGCTCCTATTGCAATTCCTAAAAACAAAAAAAAATTTGTTTCTTTGGACAAAAATAAGAAAGAGGAAAGAAAAATGAGAAGTTTATGGTGTGATATCAACCAAAAATTAAGAGGCAGTATCCTTCAAAAAAGTTTTTTGATTGAATGTCGAAGAAATGATGTTTTACCTAAAAAAATATTTTTCTTGGATAACGAATTTCGAGATTTTGCTTTTCACAGTAATTTTTGCAATAGACAATTTGAACATAATTTGAAGAATTTCAAACTCTCAATGCTGAATTTACTGATCAGGGATGTTTCGAATCATGTTAATTTTTTAAAAGTAAAAATTTCCAGAATCAAAAGTGAATTAGAAGTATGTTTGCCACAAGATAAAATCATTGATCTCTTAAAACATCAGATTTTGCTTAATCGAAGATTTTTAAACGATGATAAAAAACATGAGAACAAACTTTCTATTTCGATTGATCAACAAACTAATATTCAAGAGCAAAATTTAAATTTACACAAGATTTTTGAAAAAGAAGATAAGGATCCTTGGTTTGTAAATTTGGCAAATATTCAAATTCCTGATTCAGTTACAGATATTCTCATATTAGGTAAAGGTTTTAATAACCATGTGATTAAAAGTAAATCGAAACAAATGATGGAAATAGTCAAAGATGTTGAATCAAGTATACACAAAATTCCAATATTAGATCAACAGGATTTCCGAAACAAGGTTTTACACTTGTCGAAGAGCTTTGTTGATAAAAATTGTTTGCACATTAGTAGCATTGATCGTAAAATTTCTGAAGGTTTCAAGATAACGAAAGGTTTCCTTAAAAACAACCCTGATATAATTTGCATGAATGTTGATAAAGGCAATATTACAGTTTGTATGAAGAAATTGCATTATATTAGGGATATGGAGGATTTACTCTCCAATCGTGATAAATTTGAATTATTGAATGAAAATCCGTTGAAACAATTAAGAAGAGACACAGTTCTTGCAAGATGTTATGGTTTGAGAAAGATTCATAAAGATGGCTATCCTTTGAGATTGATTATTTCAACTATTAACACTCCCACGAAATTTTTAGAACAAAACTTTAATTTGATAGTTAAAGACTCAATTACAACTTCCAAATACAATATTAAAAATAGATGGGAATTCCAAAAAAATTATTATTCAAAAACTGTTCCTGATGACCATGTAATGATTTCTTTGGATGTTGTTGCAATGTTTCCTAGTATACCCCTTGAATTGGTTAAACAGGCAATTTTAAATAGATGGGATAATATAAAAACACGTACTCGATTAAGTCAAAAAGATTTTATTGAAGGGATCGTTTTCATTATGAACTCAACTTATTTCAAATTCAATGGATCTTTTTATAGGCAAAAATTCGGTGCTCCCATAGGTTCAGTCATTTTTCCGATTTTAGCAGAAATAGTTATGGAAGATTTGGAGGTCTTGGCTTTCGAAAAGCTAGATTTTGTTTTGCCCTTTTACTTTCGGTATGTTGATGATACCTTATTATGTGTTCCTCTAGCAAAGTTACAGGCAGTTTTTGATGCTTTTAATAGTTTTCATTCAAAACTTCAGTTCACCCATGAAATAGAGAATAATAATAGAATCAGTTTTTTGGACGTAGAAGTAACTGAGGGTCAGGATGGTAATATTATTACCAATTGGTATAGGAAAAGTACATATTCAGGTAGAATTTTAAATTTCTTTTCGGCTCATCCTTTTCAAAAGAAAGTTGCAGCAATCAAAAACTTAGTTTACAGAGCTCTAGGTTTGTCCCACATTTCATTTCACAAAGAGAATTTGAATATAGTTAGGAATATCCTTTTTCTTAATCATTACCCACAAAAGTTGATTGAGCAGCATATCACAATTAGAATTCAACAAATCAAAAACAAACAAAGTAAAATTTTATCTACAGATAATCGGGAAGAATTGAAAGAATATAGTTCTTTCAATACTTTTGTTCTTCCTTTTTTTGGTCAAATTTCGAAAACTATTGAATTTATGTTAAAAAAATTTAATATTCATACTATTTTCCGTATACGATTTAAAATGGAGTCAATAATAACTTTTGGTAAAGATCCTTTAGATAAATTTGAAAAAGGTGGTGTTGTTTACAAGATCACTTGCAAGATCTGTAAGATTTCTTATGTGGGACAGACTGGCAGACTTCTTAATACTGGGGTGGAGGAACACAAAAGTGATGTTCGTTTAGGACGTTGTTATAAGAGCGTTCTTGCTAGACACACGAGAGGGTTTGTTGATGTTGACCATGAGTTTGACTGGGATAATGTTGAAATTTTACACAGTGAAAGTAATGATAGAAAGAGAGAATTCATGGAAATGCTTTCTATTAAAAAACAAAATAAGTTGTCTATTAATTTATTATTGTTATATTATTATTCTTATTATTCTAGTATGATTAATTACATTTAGCAATACGTTTTCATGAGTCTTGACTTTCTCTCATTTCTTGTTTGTTTATAACGGATTTGTCTTTTGACCCACATTCAGTTGTCAGGTATCGAGGTGATAGCATCGTTATTTCGTCGCTGTTCCTACCTGCTCTAATTTTTCTTGCCTTGATAAGGGTGCTGTGCGAGCACCGAAACGTTGGTAAATATTGTGCATTCTTTCATGTTGCGATTTGGTAATAATAAAAATAAAAAAGACGAAAGAAATAAAAAAGAGAAGGAAGGGCATGTGGTTGGTTGCCTTCTCATTTTTCTTTCCTCTTTTTTATTTTTGTCCAAAGAAACAAATTTTTTTTTGTTTTTGGAATTGCAATAGGAGCATTTTGTGGTGTTTGTCCAAATTTGATCGTTGAATTCTTGTTTTGTTTTCAGGAATTCTATACATTAAATTTCAATTTTTTAAACACACAATAAGCAGGAAAGTGGCTATCATAAGACTACAAAAACGAAAGTAAAGGAGGCTAAGTTTCTGTACGTGTACAAGTGGCAGTGATGTGTAATGAAAAGAAATATAAACTTACCCATTTTCAAAATCTAAATCACGTGTGATTTAGCACTAATAATCATTTTATATCTTAATTATTACTTGTTTTGATGCGAACGGATGCATTGAATGCGTGGAGATGATAAGAATTTAACATCTAGAGATTATATTTGGTAACATCTTCATATATTAGAAAAATATTATAGATTATACGCGCTACTATACTTTTCTATACAGTGTATTATTCTTTAATTCTATTATCCAGTTCGTATAATCTATTTTTCTCAGTGTAGCTATTATTTTATTCTGAAAATGTTTTAAAAATATTGTACAAAAAATTATTCTGTCCAATGTTTTTCCTATACAAAATATTTTCTTCACAGAATATGCACATTCTACGCAGAATTATATAGTAATATTTCATCAGGAAGATATTCTCAAAACATTCTACACAAAAATATGATATCCAATATTTTTCCTACACAAAATATTATGTCCAATATTTTTCCTACACAAAATATATTCTACACAACATATTTAAAACAGTAAATAAAATATTTTGTACACAAAGTAGATCCTGCACAAAACGAAATGATTTTAGTTTTACTTTAAATATTGTTGCCGCTATATGGCAAATATTCTGATGTGAGTGAAAATATTCAACACAGGCATATTCTACACAAAAATAATAAGTGTGAAACTTTTCCTACACAAAACTTATTTTACATAAATTATTCTCCAAGGGGAAATATAAACGATAATACTAGTTATGCCTTGAAGATAAGTACCTTTTAACTAATTTTAAATTCTTTAAACAATTTTTGTTGCCTGTTAATAATAAAAAGTTATTGTTCTTGAGATAAATGACGGAGTGAATGAATTTTAAGGATACTAGTTCTAGTTTAATATATTTGGTAATGATTTCAACAATTTTTATCCTGTGAATCGTAAAAGGTTACTGTTCTGCTGGGATTAATGACACAATTACCGAATGTTAAAATTAATATTTTTTTTCTTTACGATATTTGGCAATTCTTTAAAAAATTTTCATTTGTTTTAACAATTTTTTCATCATCCTATAAATTGTGAAAAGTTATCATTTTCTGAAATTAATGTCGCGATAAAGAATGTTAAGAGTGATATTTTTTGTCACAAACGATTTGCGATGATTCAAATAATTAATACCACTTGCTTCTTTTCATAGGAAAGATGGAGAAAATTCTAGTTTTTTTAAAATCTCTTACACTATATATGTCATTAATTAAAACAGTGTTTTATTTCATCAATGAAACCGATTTTTAAAAAATAACTATCAATAACGTAACAAAAAAAAATTTTAATAAAAATGATTATGTATGAAATACAAGAAAACTAGAATTTTCTCCACCTTTCCTATATTGGACACAATAACTTTTGTACAATATTTTAAAAATATTGTCAGGATAAGATAATTACTATTTATTTCTGTGTAAAAAATATTTTGTGTAGGAAAAACAGAACAGTATTAAATCCTGTGTAGGAAATATTCTGTGTAGAAAATATTTTGTGTAGGAAAAATATAACAGTATTAAATTCTGTGTAGGAAATATTTTGTGTAGAAAATATTTGGTGTAGGAAAAATATGATCAGTATGCGTTGTGTACAATATTTTTTTTGTACTTTTTTGTATATTACTGTATTTTATTGTAGTTTTGATTTCCTACAAGAATTCACAACTTCAAAAATGACAAATATTTAGAATATTGCAATGAGATGATTTTAATTTAAGATGTATACATGATAGCTATTACAAAAAAGCTTCTTTATTTAAACGGCAAAATTCAAACACTTTAACTTCTATACATTGTTCAGTTCAAAGAAAAAATAAATAAATCCAATTTTCAAAATTATTTTATTTTACTCAATTTTGAGCTAGAAACATTAATTTATACATCAAAATTTGTTTTGAAATCTTTTTAAATAGTCTCTTAAAAGTTTGTTAGAAAAAATCATTTAAAAATTTTTCAGGCATCTAATAAAAATTTTGTTATTATCTTGGAACTCGAATTTTTCCTGGCGTTTTTAGAAATTCTTGCTATATTAAAAAAATTGCCTTAAAATCTTCTAGATTGTTTTTGGAAAATGTTGGAAATCTTTTCAAATATTCTTTTCAAATTAATTAAAAAAAAAAGCATTTTTAGATTTTCTAGGAATTTTGATAACAATTTTTATCATTTAACTTTCTTGAACTTTTTCCAAATTAATAATTATTCAATTGTTAGTTATTGATCAAAATTTAAAATAATATTTTCAAATATTTCAAACATCAAATATCATTTCAAATTTTCTCAGCAATCTTAAGAATTTTTTTATTTTCTTAAAACCTTTAAAGATATTGAAAAAAATGTAAAATCCTGTAGTTTTCCGTAATGCCTTGTAAATTTTTACAACAAAGTGAAAAAAATATTATTGAAAAGTTAGACAAGTTTTTGAATTGTAGAAACTTGTACTTTAATGTTAATTTTTTTACTTTACTACAAGAAAGTACAAGGAAAAATCCGCTATTTGTATTCAATAGTATTTTTTTGTTAAATTTTGTATATTTTTTCATAAAAAAGTACACGTTTTAACAGAATAATCTTCTGCAAAGTAGATTAATTATTAATAAAAAATGGAATGGTTAAATTTTCAGATGAAAAAATTAATTTTCAAGAAAAAAATTTAATTTTCAACCAAACTGTTGAATTTTCAACCAAAGAAGATCTTCTTCGGAAAAAGTTCATCTATGAAATTTTTCCTCTAAAACAGTTAAATTTTCAACTTAAAAATATATGAACTTTTAACAAAAATGTTAATTTTTGACCAAAGAGTTGAATTTTCAACTGAAATTTCAACCGAAAAAATCATTTTTTTCGAAAAAGGACGAATTTGTAACTAAATACTTAAATTTTTATCCCAAGAGATGAACTTTCAACTAAAATGATGAATCTTCAACTGAAATAGTTTGATTCTCAGTTGAAAAATAAATCATAAACAAAAAAATAACGATTTTTTCAACCAAATAGTTACATTTTCAACCAGAGAGATGAATTTCCACCTAAAATGAATTTTCAACAAAAAATGTAATAGTTAATATTTCAAATGAAAAATATTTTTATTTTAAATCAAAAACATTTGAATTCAACAAAAAAGACGAATTATCAACAAAACACATGAATTTTGAACTAATTAGTTAAATTTTCAATTAAAGAAAATACATTATCAACCAAATAGTGTAATTTTCAACTAAAAAAGATTAATTTTTCAACCAAACATGAAATAATTATATTTTCAAATGAAAAGTCAAGTTTTTGACAACAAAAAAACACGAATTAAAAAAAATAGTTAAATTTGCAATCAAGGAGATAAATATTCAATTAAAACGGTGATTCTTCAACCAAAAAAATTATTTTTGAATAAGCAGTTTCACTTTCTACCAAGAAATACAAATTTATAATGAAATAAATTTTTATCAACCAAACAGTTAAAGTTTCAACCGAACAGACGAATTTTCCACTAAAATGTTGCATCTCCAACCAAAAAATAAATTTTTAACAAAGTCGTTCAATTTTTGACTCAAATGATGCATCTTCAACTAAAAAATAAATTTTCAACAAAGTCGTAAATTTTCACACAAAAATTTACATTTTTAATCAAGAAGATTAATTTTGTTCCAAAAAATACGAATTTTTAACAAAATATATGAATTTTTTACCCACTTGTTGAATTTTCGACTAAAAAAGATAAATTCTCAGTAAAAATTATCTACAAATTAGATTAATTTTCAACCCAAAGTGATGAATTTTTAACAAAAATTGTAATAGTTGATATCCCAATCAAAAAATATTTTTATTTCAACTCAAAAATATTTGAATTTAACCAAAATCATGAATTTCCAACAAAATAGTTGAGTCCTGGACCGAAAAAACGAATTTTCAACAAAGAAGTTGAATCTGCGAAAAATATTAATTTTCAACCAAAAAATATGATTTTTAATAATTATGCATCACTAGCTTGTTCCTACTGATACAAGTGCTCTACTAAAAATTTTGACAAAATTTCGTTAATAATTACAGATATGCGATTTTTTCTAAATTATATCAGCCACCATTTTTTAATTTTACCAAATTTTGTGTTATACACTTCACTATTTACTTTCTAATAAAAAACGTCTTTTAACCAAATTCCAAGTAATTTTCTCGGAAAATCCAAAAATATTCCATTTTTTGCGAAAGTTGTGATCACCGCCATTATGAATTTTCGCATACTTTTTTATTTTACAGACGAGCACTATTTTTAGTTTGTCAAACGTTAAAATTTCCTATATGGGCGTCAGATTACAGACAAATTTGATAAAAAGTTCTCAATATTATAAGCTTTTGTTCAAGCTTTCCATATAAAAAAATGGAAAATTCAAGGCTCCCGTAAGAGCTCAAAATATTATCCGATTGGTCGAAAAATGGCATGAATCTTCTTTTTTTGTAACCTTACAAAACTAGAGGGTGAGAGCCCAACATTTTGTAAAAAATTCTTTACCCCACGTAATAATGTCCACCTTAATCTTGATGGATGGAGTGCTAATTGATAAAAATACAGGATCCTCTAGAAAGCCTCTCAAGATTAATACCGAAATCGATGAATTATCTCTCATTCGGTAGGAGTATCAATGATAATTTATGCAAAACTGCGGCTTCATCAGTCAGGTAATATAATCCAGGTAGTTTAAGAGCGTCATGGACGATTTAGTTTCACTTTTAATTTCCTCCTTGGCGTAAATCGCTTTCTGCGCCATTGAACTTGACGGATGCTGATCAGTCTCTATATTATGCATGCATTTACTTAGTTATCATTACTGAGGAGTGTGTCGTATATTCAATATTCGCATGTACTCTTCTGCAACCTTCCTGTTCACCTTTGCGGTTTGCAGTAGAGTGATTCCAAAAAGATTAATCGAGAGAATAATGTAGTACACTAACAAGGTACTTTAGCATCAGACAAGTTGCTGATCGCGCTCGGAAGACGATAGAGAGGGCATTGACTTAATTTCGCCAAAAAGAGTAACAACACGGAGAAAAAAGGATGTTCATACTTAACATCTAGATATTTAGGGTTGAGATATTTTATTTTTAATTATAGGATAGCCATCTGGATGCTAAAGGTTACATTCTGCGGATATCATAAATGATATGCAAGTATGCCACGCAGAGCTTACTTACCTCGAAGTTTTTTTTAGAGGAAACATCACTTTTATGAATCATTTTACTCACTCAGAGAAAAAATTTTCTTGAAACAAAAGCATCGCCCTCCTGTCTGTTTTGTTTTGAAACACATGACAATGTTTTTTACACAAACAGAATTATTTGGCTGCAAGATTAGGCGAAGTTTGTCAGAAAAGGATAGTGATTGCTGCAAAAAGATTTTTTTAGAGAAAGGAAAATCCTATTAACCTTAAATTTAAGAGGAAATTCCATTTGTATCAAGAAGCATCCTTTTGACACAAGAGGACATTTCTCTGGATGCTATATCCAAACAATATACAGCATTATTTTTATATTAGTAGCCTGTGACCAAAATATTAATAATCATCATTTTCCTACGACACTGAAAGAAATAATTGGACGGAACACGCATAATTCTAGTTATTCCAACAATATTGTATTCCTCGCCCAGCTACAACCATACAGAATGGCTATTTTAGGCATACCATTAAGATTAAGTATTATAGCTAGACCAAGAATATTTTATCTGTAAAGTATCCTGAATCGTGATAGATTCAATGCTTTCACGATGATTCATTATGATAAGAGAAGGTTTTTCGGTTTTCCATCGTGTGCAAAACTTCGAATCTTGCCGACGTTTCGTGAACATTGAAGCTAGTGCTGATTGCGTGAAATGTTTTAGCCGGACTTTACTCTCATGTTCCTTTACACGTTGGCTCACCGCGCTCCCGGTTTCTCCAATATAGACTTTGCCACAAGAGCAAGTGATTTTATATACTCCCGGATCACTGAAAGGTGCTTTTCTATGTTCAGAGTTGTTTAGAAGTTGTCCTATTTTTGCAGGTGATTTAAATAAGGTTTGGATGTTGTGTTTGTTTTCTTCCTATTTGTTCTGTGATACCTTGGATGTAGAGTAGGATGGTGGTAGTTTTCCTCTCTCTCTCTCTTTAGTAGGTTGTGTTGATTTGTTTAACGTTTTCTAATTCCTTTTGTAAGTTATCTTTATCTGTTATGGAGACAGCTCTGTATACAAGGGAGTTGATGATTGCTCTTAAGATAGGTGATAGTGGGAGGAGGCATGTAGGTATCTGTTTGTATGGGTAGGTTTTCTGTAAACTTCATGTCTTAATGCGTTATCAGATCTTTTGTAAACCAGTACGTCCAAGAAAGGCAATTTTCCGTTTTGTTTAATTCCCATGGTGAATTGGATATTAGGGTGTAATCGACTGATGAAATCGAAAAACTTGTGTAGTTCATCTAGTCCTTGTCTCCAGATGACAAAAGTGTCGTCAACGTAACGGCACAAAAATTCCGGTTTAAGCTTGGATTGGTTGAAGATTTTATTTTCTAGATGTTCCATGAAGATGCTGGCTATTACAGGTGAGATTGGAGATCCCATTGCTGCTTCTGGGGTTTGTTCGTAAAATTGGTTATTGAAAGAGAAGTATTATTGAGACAGTGTTCTACCAAAGGTTTGAGATCGGAATGAGATCGTTTAAATTTTTCCAAAATAGGAATTCTCATTTCGTTTGCATATAGACCTGAGGCTCAGAAATGATAGGAAAATTCTCGGCCTAATAGCCGGGAAATCACAGTCCCATTGGCCCGTCAATGTTTATGATCCTCTTCATCCTATAACTAATAACTATTCCACTATCCATTCATAAACGTAGCATCATTCAAATTCTTGAACCCTGTAATAAGCTTAGCTGAGATGGATACTTTTATGATCTAATTGTAAGGATAATAGAGAAACACTACGTCGGAACTGGAAATCTTTCAGTTCTTGTTCAGCTTTATTTCGGTTTTCAATCCCCAAATTACTCCTAGTCTCATTCTAATTATCTTGATATTCCAGTTGCAGTTTGACTAAAGTTCACAAATTTCATTATCTGCTGAATATTGGTAACGTTAACATTCTCCTGGAGACTAGTTGAAAAAATTCGGTGAGGACTGAAAGTATTTTTTCATACTCTATAGGTTCATTTCAGTACAGAAAAAATTGATTCACAATATTGCAAATTTATGACAATAGTAGTGTACATTTTCAGTCAGAACATCATAGTAGCAGCGGTACACCTCAATTAGGCTGAAATTGTTTTTAAAAACCTTGGTATTTTTAATTCTTGTGCTGAAATTTTTTAAATATTTTAAATCTTTGTGAAATAATTACAACCTTTGGAGATCCTCTGAATCTACTCAAAATCTTTGGAAAATCATTTAAATGCTTAGGGATTATTAGCCATACGATTATAGATGGGAATTTCTGAGTTAAACCAAAAATATTTTCCTTTCAACCAGGTGTAATTCTGTTTCAACCCAGATAGGAGATACACGAATACTAGTATCTAGTATGGTTAAGGTAGTATGTTTGATTTGGGAATTTAATTAATAGTTTATTAAAAAATTATGAATAAATATCCCCTTAATAAAAGTTGTTTTAGCGAAAATTGAAGGATAATGTGTTTGTGCTGCAAGACAAATACAAATTTCACCCAGAAACACACTACAAACTGATGATTTTTAAGGAGTTTAAGTGACCATCAAACGACCCCAAAATAACGTTGATAGTGTATGTGAATTTATAATTCCTTTAATTTTACATGTTTTTCTGGAAGATTTCAGAAAAAAACAACTTTTATTAATAACGAATCATTTGATGCTACAGGATAAGTTGGAATCATTGTCATAATACAATGTAGAATCCTGTAGCATCAAATGATTCGTTATCAATTAAAGTTTTTTTTCTGAAATCTTCAATAAAAACATGTAAAATTAAAGGAATTATAAATCCACATACACTATCAACGTTAGTTTGGGATTGTTTAACGGTCAGTTGAACTCCTTAAGAATCAACAGTTTGTAGTGTGTTTCTAGGTGAAATTTGTATTTGTCTTGCAGCACAAACACATTATCCTACAATTTTCACTAAAACAACTTTTATTAAGGGGATATTTATTCATAATTTTTTAATTAACTATTAATTGAATTTCCAAACCAAACATACTACCTTCACCATGCTAGTGTTCGTGTATCTTCTATCTGGTTTAAAACAGAAATACACCTGGTTGAAAGGAGAATATTTTTGGTTTAACTCAGAAATTCTCATCTATAATCAAATGGCTAATAATCCCTAAGCATTTCTTTCAGCAAATATTTAAATACGACACAAAACATTATCTATAAGCTTCATCAAGTGAACGATAGATGTCGACAGGATTTTTCACGGAATTGACTATGAGATTCGTCAAGTGGCCGACAGAGGTATGGTGTTTTCCTGCACTCGAACAACGACTTCAACATCTCGGATGTTTCAGCTTAGCCACACCGTGATTGATAAATGACTTTTTAAACGAGATTAACTGTGAAAGTGAACAGAAGCAGGGATAAAAAAATTGTTTGTACTAAGTGACCTTGAAATTTTATGAGCAAGTCGGTTGGTTGGAGAGCCTCGAGCGATAAGTTTCCGATCATAGCGAGCGATAACCCGTTCTTAATCGGCGTGACTCGGTTGTACTGACCAATGTCATTCTCTTTAATGAAACTATCAATTACTCGCATTGGTGCACCGAGAGCTCGTTATTCGTTCTTATTCCTTCCCAGACTCGGTTGCATCAAATGCATAAGTTTCTGGCCTGAGTCACTTAATGTCGGCATGATCCTTAGCGTCATTTATCAGAGTACAAGTTCATCGCTCCAGCAGACGTCGATCATTTGTTACGTACTAACCCAATCGTTCAATCCGCTGACTTCAATCTACGACACATTCACTTATCCGTTGATTCTGGTAAGCTACTGTTTCACGCAACCGCACAGTGGGGCAAAAAAAGTACCCGTGGACAAATCAATTTTTAGCCTACAATAGTCATCCGATTCGAACCTTCTTTTTTGAAAATGAATGCTTTTTAAATTTTGAAAAGGTTTGTGTGATTAGATTTTTGTTTGCATTGTCTAAAAATTTGTTATTTAACAACAAACTTGAAAGTTTTTTTTTACTTTTCCCAAGTGCCATTTCTTTCAAGACCTTCAGATTCATCGAAGAAGATCTTAAAACAGTATTACAAGTATATGGGAATAATTTCCAGTTTGATAGAATATTACAAGAAAATTTTTATTGTGTTATCAACAATTTAATTAAGTAAAGATATTTTTTGGGATTGGCAATGTTTAGCTCATTGAAATTAACAGATTTTGTATAAAATGAGAGAGAAATTAATGTTTCATTACCATTAATTAAGAAAAAATGCTATTTGGTAATAGTTTAGACAATTTTTATAAACAAATTCACAGTTTGGCGATTTTTCGATGAATAGGCTCCATTTTTGGTAACGGATTCAACTGCAAATGTATTTGCAATGACTCTTTGCTATGCCACTTTGCAAATGACAACAATTATTCAATATTTAAACATTTTTTATACACAAATTCACAGTTTGGCGATTTTTCAATGGATAGGCTCAATTTTTGTTTACGGAATCAACTAGGGATGTCTTTCCGATGACGCTTTGCTATGACACTTTGCAAATTGACAACAATTATTCATTATTTAAACAATTTTTATAAAAAAATTCGCAGTTTACAATGAATGGTTTCAATTTTTGTATATGGAATCAACTAAGAATTTCTTTCAGATGACTCTTTGCTATGATACTTTGCAAATTAACTTGTAGCTTCCAGAAGCTGCAGCACTGCTTTTGAATACTATGTGAGTTTATTGGATTGAGAAACAATTGTTGTCATTCGGCAAAAAATTGACACAAAATGCATTTGTTCATAAGCATTGTTTAAATAATGAATAATTGTTGTCAATTTGCAAAGTATCATGGCAAAGAGTCTTCGGAAAGAGATTCCTAGTTAACAAAAATAGTAAACAAAAATTGAGCCTATCCATTTAAAAATCGCCAAACTGTGAATTTGTTGATGAAAATTGTTTAAATAATGAATAATTGTTGTCAATTTGCAAAGTATCATAGCGAAGAGTCATCGGAAAGACATTCCTAGTTAACAAAGATAGTAAACAAAAATTGAGCCTATTCATTGAAAAATCGCCAAACTGTGAATTTGTTTCTAAAAATTGTTTAAATAATGAATATTTGTTGTCAATTTGCAAATTACTATAGCAAGGAGTCATCGAAAGGCATTCCTAGTTGATTCCGTAAACAAAAATTGATCTTATTCACTGAAAAATCGCCAAACTGTGAATTTGTTTATAAAAATTGTTTAAATAATGAATAATTGTTGTGAATTTGCAAACTATCATAGCAAAGAGTCATCGGAAAGACATTCCTAGTTGACAAAAATAGTAAACAAAAATTGAGCCTATTCATTGAAAAATCGCCAAACTGTGAATTTTTTAATAAACATTGTTTAAATAATGAATATTTGTTGTCAATTTGCAAAGTACCATAGCAAAGAGTCATCGGAAAGACATTCCTAGTTGATTCTGTAAACAAAAATTGATCTTATTCACTGAAAAATCGCCAAAATCGAACAACTTGATTGAAAGTTGAACTACATTGTTAAAAATTCATTTTTTTTAGATTAAATTCTTTGGTCAAAAATTGAATTTTTTTGTTGAAAATTCGTTTTTATTTGGTTAAAACTAAACATTTTTATCTGAAACTTTAACTTTTCGTTTTGTGATTGAAAAGTTATCCTTCATAAATTGCAAATTCTCTTATTTGGCAGAAAATTCATGAATTTTGTCAAATATTCATCTTTTTGGCTTAAAATTCAACAATTCGGTAGACATTTAAACTGGTTGAAAATTAAATTTTCTGTAAAAAATTCAACTGTTTTGTAAATAATTAGACCTTTTCTTCAAAGTTCAAGAATATCGTTAAAAATTTATTTTTTATGTTGAAAATTCGTCTTTTGGGCAAACCATTAATCGTCTTGATGGAAATTTTTTTTTTTTTTGAAAGTTGAACTATTTGGTTAAAAATTCATCTTTTTTGGTTAAAAATTAAAATGCTCGGTTGAAGGTTGTACTACTTTGTTAAAAATTATTTATTTTTTCAAGATTGATCTCTTTGGTTGAAAATGTAATTTTTTTGTTGAAAATGTGTGTTTTTTTTAGATAGAAATTAATTTTTTTATCAGCAAATTCAGTTATTCCCTTTTTGGTTCGAAATTTATCCTTTATAAGTTGAAAATTAAACTATTTGGTTAAAAATTTAGGTTTTTTGGTTGAAAAATCACATACCTGGCTGAACGTTGAACTACTTTGTTGAAATTTTTTTTTTTTAGAGTCACCTCTTTGGTTGATATTTTTTTTAATTCGTTTTTTTTGTTTCAAAATTAATGTTGTCATCTGAAAATTAAACTATTCTCTTTTTTGATGAAAATTTATCTTTTTGTTTAAGAAATTTATCTATTTGTTTCAAATGTTGTCTTTTTTGGTTGAAATTTTTATTATTTTGTTAAAAAGTCTATTATATCGTTTGAAGTTCAACTATTTTGTTAACAATGCAATATATATCATATACATAATTTCAATTTTATTTGAAAAATTATCCTCTCTTTTTAGATAATTTTTTGAATGATTTTCCAGAATGATTTCTGTAGAATCATAAAAAAATGATAAGAAATTCATTATAGGAAAACCATGATTGACTTGTACTGAATTCCCCATAACATTTTTTCGTAATTGGGATGCTTCGAACTTCTTTATTTTTAATTTAAACTATTTGCATGATTGTGACTTTTCCCATAAATAAGATTATATTGCTACATTTCTGAGGAAAATTTTTCTTCATAAAAGATGTTCTGATGGCAGCAAATGGATTGCCTAATAGGTCACAGAACTGTAGGAACTTTGTAAATGTTTACGACTCCTATTACCGTACCTCGAAGAATTATACCAAGCAATCGACATGGGCACCTTTATAGATCGTTTTAGATAGGCAGGAAAACGACTGCACTTTTTTTTTTTTTTTTTTTTTTTTTCAAATCGAGTCTAATGAATGTGCATATACTGCATATGTATATCGATTTCCATTCCCTTGAAAAAATTGCAACATGGTCTTCCACCAAGTCGTAATTGCTAAATGATACGGTGCTCTGCCATTACGCAAATTTCACGCTGATAATAATCGTTTAAAAAATTAACGCACTATGCTTTCGTTATTTTCATTTCGCTCGGGATGTACTGTTCCAGCGAAATTCCAATAACCGGAAGTACTGCAATTATTGGGAGTATCCTGAATGTTAGATGTTCTTTTTATTGCTTTGTAAATAATAAGTAGAATATAAAATTACCTCTTTGGTAAACTTACTCTCTTTGGTTTACCTCTTTTGTTATTCCAAATACCCTTAACTATTTTAAATTCTTTGAAATCTTTCAATATCCCATAAAATCTTTTTATGCTCTTTAAGATTCCATGGAATCTTCAAAAATATCATAAAATCATTGAAATTCCTCAAAATCCCTATAATTTGAAATCGATTGAAAAATCTTTCGAGTTTTAAAATGCCCTCA
>CAKNYM010045980.1:4901-63622 GCA_932195095.1 Andricus curvator
TTAGTTAAAGACTCATCTCTTTGGCTGGAAATTCGTTTCTTTTTTTTGTGGGGAATTAATTTTTTCATATAAAAATGTATCTATTCAATTTTTAGTTGAAAATTCATGTATTTTGTTGAAAATTCATCCTTTTTGGTTCAAAATGCAACGGTTTGTTTGCTAATTATTCTGTTTTGGGTGAGGAATCAACTATTTTCATAAAAATTCGTCTTTTTTGTTTGAAGATTCATATTTTCGGATTGAAAATTGAACTGTTTTGTAGAAAATTCACAAATTTAGTAGAAAATTAAACTACATATTTAGTTGAAAATTCAACTGTTTGGTTAAAAACTTAACTGTTTTTATGAAAATTTAACCATTTGATAGAAAATTAACTTTTTTTGGTAAAAAATTATATTTTCTGGTTGAAAGTTCAACTTTTTTGTAGAAAATTCATCGCTTGGTTCGAAAATTCATTTTTGTGTGGAAAATTAATATTTTTGTTGAAAAATCATCTTTTTTGGTTGAAAAATTAACTGTTTTGTAAGTAAATCATCAGCTTGGCTTCAAAATCAACCATTTTGTTGAAAAATTATGTATTTTGTTAACAATTCGTCTTTTTAGTACAATATTAATCGTCTTGGTGGAAAATTCATCTTTTTTGGTTGAAAGTTCAACTACTTGTTCGAAAGTTTAACTAATTTGTTAAAAATGTACTTTTCAAATATTTACTATTTTGGACAAAAATTTAATTTTTTGGTTAAAATTTTCTTTTTGTTAAAACTGAATTTTTTTATCTGAAAAGTTAACTATTCCATTTTTGGTTGGAAATCCTTTATAGGTTAAAAATTAATCTTTTTAATTGAGGATTCAACTCTTTAGTTTAAAATTAACCTTTCTTGGTTGAAAAGTCTACTGTTTTGGTTCAATTTTAATTTTTTTCGTTTAAAAATTCGACCATTTGGTTAAAAATGCATTATTGTAGGTTAAAAATTCGTTTATCTTACTCGAAAGTTAAACTATTTGGTTGCTAATGCAACTGTTTGATTAAAAATTCCACTCTTTTGTTGACAATAGAATATATTTCGATGTTTCATATTTAATTTAATGCAGTATTTTCATTAATTTAATTTAAAAGAATTTATTCCCCTATTTTCGTGAAAAATCGCCTTATTTCCTCTGTTTCAAGAGAATTTTGGACTCCGTTACTTTTCTGTGAGGGTGATAGAAAAAAATACAACACTACCGCTGTTCACGAGGGAGGACGAGGGTCCAAAATAGCCCAAAATTGGTAACTGATAAAAGTTCAAATCTATAGAAAGAAAATTACATTTAAAAAATTAATTTCTTACTCGTAATCATCTGAATCTCTTTCGTCTGCAGTTTTTTCATAAGTTTCCACTGAAGCTAGAGATTCAGTTTCCTGTTTCCTTGACTGACAATCCGATTCATCATCACTCCAAGGTTCGAGAAAATCAATTGTGCTAGTTGTTTCAAAATGTAATCTGTTTGAGATGTAATCCTTGGTACGCATAGAACCTAAATTCGAAAAATAAATGAAATTCGTTTGTCAAATAATATCTGATAGTGTGGAATATTTTGAAGAGCAGAATAAAGCTTTTTTTGTGAGTAAACTTACTTTGATATACTGAAGGTTGGAGTAATCTTCGCATTGGACATACAAGAATATGCTCCTTCATTTGTGCTTTAAATAATCGGTGAGTAGCATTGTACGGGCATATTTCCAAATAACCTTCTGGAAAATGCTAGACACGAAAATACTACATCAATAAATATTTCACGAAAATGTTTCCGTTGCACAAAAGAAGGAATTAACTCTATGCAAATTTAAATTTCATTCTTAATAAATTTTAATCCTTATTTATATATTTTGTACCTTTTCGCACTTGACAAGATGCCTTTGAAGTCTTCCTCTAGCAATTTTGTGGGAATCATCATAGGGGCAAGTTACAACTGCATCGGGATGAGTGTCGTCCGAGCAAATCATCATCCTTGAAAAGAATTTGACCGATGTCAATAACGAAAATATTCCTGGAAACAAATTCTCAAAATGAAAAGTTCATGAAGAATTTAATTCAGGAATTGATTTTAAGATTTTAAGAGACTTCTCATAAACATAACCTATAAATCAATTACCTTCAGTTTTTGAATAATGCTTTTAAAAATGTTTCTAATTATTGTTAAATTATGTTATCACTCAATTACACTTATGTAAAGAAAGAAAAGTACAAAACATAACAGGTAAAATAAGTGTATTATTGGTATTAAAGATCGCATTGTAACTGATTGTTGTGGTTCTAATAGTTAATGTATTACAATATATGGCATTATTTAAGGATAATAATTATTTAAATTTGGATATCTACCTGTATAAAAGTCCTTGCACGTAGGTCGCCAAAAGAAAAACGAAGTATGCAGGTTGGTTCAGGTTAGGTATGTTTATTGTTTATCCAAACCAAACACAGCGGCGGACTTACGTTGAGTGCCGCCCTGGGCAAAAAAATTCTTACTAAGTTTATTTCTCTCAGTGTATACAATTTACAATAACACCGGAATCAGCAATGAGGACATCTCTGTTATCAAATTTTAAGGTGATAGTGTAGACTGTAGAAGTTTTAATGATCGGTGTTATTTGTTGTACTCATATCTTTTTTCTAAAGTATTACATTGAACAAATTTTATTCTCTCAGAATCTACCACCCTCGGCAGTTGCCCATGCCTAAATCCGCCGCTGTCTAAACACTCCAAACACACAAGCAAAGAATATCTTTGGCCACAAGCTGCTGCCCCTTCTAGAAATAATTAATTGAAAACAATTCAGAACGATAAAAAGAAATTTGAATTGTTTCTAATCGTGTTGCTTAATCGTGTGTGCACAATTGGAAACGATTGAGTGTTACAAAGCTTCAATCGTTCCCATCGTTCCTAATCGGGCCAATCGGTAGTAGGATTTTGAGGTTATGAAGTGGCAATTTGATGGCAGCACTTTTGTCTCGCGGGAATTATTTGAAAGCGTTTATTTACTTTTTTCGATGCAACACATTTTAAGCAATACCCGGTAAGAAGGCTTGAATAGAATAGGATTGAAAAATGCAATTACTGTGAATACCTGATTTTCCCTTCGTTCTCTTATACCAGAAACAGTATTAGAAAGAAGCGGCTGCTATTCCTGTCAATACACTTTGAAAAATATGATTTTCTGGCTATCTCTAATACTGACTTGAATCAATCGAATTTACATACAATTTATTCACAATTAGTAAATTATTTACTATTACTATGCATGTACAAATATTAAAGTCATATTAAAATTTATTTCATCTACATTGAATTCAAATTTTCAATTTATTTAAGATAACTATTTTTTTTAAAACACATAAATTATATTTGGAATTTAGGTATCACAAAATGTATTACACTCAATTCAGTTCATTATATTGAAATTGAGGATAATACATTACATATAAATCCAATGTAAATTTCTTGAATTCAAATCACTTGATCTCTCCGAAGCGCAAATTTGAATTCATTTAAATAGACCCGTCCTAACTTATATTCCAAAATGGATAATTCAAACAATTTTATGCACACATTTCTTGAAGAAATTAGAGTGAATTAAATACACTTGAAATCTATCCTGCTTTACGGAATACGAAAGAGATGACATTAACGCTATATGAATAGCCGGAAATTACATTTTTGAGATAACCTATTCTATTTTTGTACATTGAAGCCTAAAGGGAAAATCAGGTATCAAAAATAATAGAATTATCTCTGCTTTAACGTTAGAATCCAAAAATTTTAATCTTATTCTATTCAAGCCTTCTTACCGGGTATGTTCATTCAAAAAATTGAATAAATGTTTAGTCATAATTTCCGCGAGCTGAGAGTGCTGTCATCAACAAATTTGCCAATGAGGTGAAGTTTTTTCATCAAATTATTGATTTCATTGCCTATAATTTTCTATAAAAAAATATAATTTATTAAGTAAATTATTTAAAATATTTTAGGTACAGAACAATTAAAATTAACTGAGACTAAAGCTATTCAGATTCTTCCTCACCTTCTAATATCCTACGGATATTAGCATTTTCACTTGTTAATTAATAATTCGTCAACCTCTGCCCCACTATCACTCTCACTTGAAATATTCATAATTTTAATTTAAAATTCATCTCTGGTTGAAAATGTAACTACTTTTTTGAAAATCAATTGATCTTTTTTGGTGAAACTTCAACTATTTGGTTAAAATCGATATTTTGCATTTCAAAATTAAACTATTTGTTTGAAAATTCATTTACTTTGTGGAAAATTGGTCTTTTTTTGTAAAAAATTAATCGTTATGGTTGAAAATTCATCTTTTTGGCATAAGGTTCGACTATTCAAGTTAAAGATTCATTATTTTAGTTGAAAATTCATCATTTTGGTTGAATTTCAATTTCTTTAACTGAAAATTTAACTGTTCCATTTTCAGTTAAAAATTGAGCTTTTCTAGTTCAAAATTCAACAATTTGGGTGAAAATTTTTATTTTTCAATTGAGAATGCAACTATTTCCTTGAAAATTCACGTATTTTATAAAAAATCTATTTTTTTGGTAGAAAACTATCTTTTTCTTTGAAAATTAATTTTTTTGTGGAAAATTCTTCTTTTCGGTTAAAAATCAAAGTATTCTAATTGAATATTTATCATTTTAGTTTAAAATTCATCTTTTAGGTAGGAAATAATATCATTTGGTTGAAAGTAAAACTCTTTTTCTAAAAAATAATTTTTTCTTGGTTGAAAATTAATCTTCTTCGTCGAAAATTCAATTATTCTAGTTAAAGATTCATCATTTCAGTAAAAAGTTCATCTTTCTGGTTCAAAATTCAACTATTTCAATTTAATATTTACAATATTATTTTAAAATTCATCACTTCGTTTGTTTGGTTAAACATTAATTTTTTTAACTTGAAAATTAATTATTTAAGTTTTGGTTGACTATTTATCTTTTTTAGTAAAAATTAAAATTTTTGCTTGAAAATTCAACTATTTCAGTTGAATATTCATTGTTTCGGTTGAAAACTCTTACGTTTGGTTTAAAATTAATTCTTTTTTCACTAAAAATTTTACTATTCCATTTTCGGTTGAAAATTATTATTTTTTTAGTTGAAAATTCAACTATTTGGTTGGAAATTTGCCTTCTTTAATCAAAAATTCAACTATTTCGTTGAAAATTCATGTATTTTGTTGAAAAATTGTATTTTTTGTAGAAAATAATTCTTTTTATTTGAAAATTAATCTTCTGGTTTAAAAATTAATCTTTTTGGTTGAAAATTCAAGTGTTCCAGTTAAATATTCATCATTTGAGCTGAACATTTTATTTTATTTTTTAAAATTTAACTACTCAGTTAAGATTCATAATTTTGTTTGAAAATTCATCACTTTGGTTGAAAATTCAACTTTTTTGTTGAAAATCCGTTTTTTTTGTTGAAAATTAATTTTTTCAACTGAAAGTTTAACTATTCCATTTTTTGTAAAAAATTGATATTTTTGAGTGGAAAATTTAAGTATTTTTAAAAAATTCATTTATTTGCAATGTTTTGCTATGTTGTGTTAAAGGATGTTCAGAATGAACGTCATGAATTAAAATAAATATTTGCGTTTTGCGGCATATATGAATATGTTACTTTTAGTTGCCCGGGAAAAATTGAAAAACTTGATCGGGAAAAACCGGGAAATGACCGGGAATTGGAAACCGTCCGCCGAATCGCCACCCTGAAAATGTCTGTGCTTGGGGAAGGAAAACCAGTTGTTGCGATGATTCGTGCATGTATTTAATACAATTTTGAACTATTTCACCTGTAAATACCAGAATTTTTGATGTTTAAATTTAAAAATAGTCTAATCTGCAACAGTTTTTGAATAGTTAAATCGCCGCGTCCATTTCTGTCAATTATTGTTAATTTTTTTAACTTTTTAATTACATAAAGCTTTCTGAACAATCTAATACTATACAATTAAAATTTTTAAACCTTCAAAATTCAATGATTTTAAGATTAGGCATTGCAAACCAAACCTGGTGAAAAAAATTCTCTGCAAATTCTCTGCAAATTACTTCATAATATCCCTGCAAAAGCTCTGCAAGTACTCTGAAAACGTCTCCTGCGTTACTGCTTAAATTGAAACACTGTTCGTACTGCGTATCTGCAATTGTCTCTGCTTTACTACTGCCAAAATTAAAGAAGATGCAGAGAACCTCTGCATTGTCCTCCGGGAATGAATTCTCTGTATTTTTGTGCATTCCTCTCCCATTTTATCAAAAATGTACGTGGAAGTCTGCCTTGGTGAAAATCATCCTTGGTGATTAGGTACTGTTTAATGTGGAAATAAATCATAATATAATTTTATGACTATGCTATTCATTGTATTCTTTATCCTCCCCGAAATAACTTAATTAATTGCCACACATACTTTACATTTTTTTTTGCTATCAGCAGTGCTTCTCGATAAATTTCTTCTAATTCTTTTTACTGCAAGTCTCCATTACACCTTATTTACCAAGAAATTACAGGAAAAAGCAGACTTTACCTGCACCTTTCTACGAGAATTTCTTCTCGAGGAATTTCCTCTAAGTCTTTCTACTGTAAATCTCCGTCACATCTTATTGACAGAATAATTACAGGAAGAAGCAAATTTTGTCTGCTTCGTTCTGCAAGCAGTTCCACCGGATAAATTTCTTCTAGGTCCTTTTTCTGCAAATCTCGCTAAGACCTATATTTTGCAGAGAAACTGTAGAAAGAAGCAGAGCTTCCCTGCATTTATCTGCAAATATTTCTCTCTACATGATACTTTTTTCTGCAAATCTCCGTCACACCTAATTCACGGAGAAATTACAGAATGGTTCCTCTCGATAAATTTCTTCTAAGTGCTTTTTCGGCAAATCTCGGTAAGACCTAGTTTGCAGAGAAACTGTAGAAAGAATTATGCATTTATCTGAATTTATTCACCTGCATTTATCTGCAAATATTTCTCTCTACATGGTACTTTTTTCTGCAAATTTCTGTCGCACATAATTTACAGAGAAATTACAGAAGATGGACAGAGAAATGCCGAGATTCTCTGCATTTCGCTGCCAATAATTTTCCCCTACATACTAATTTTCACTCCCACGAGGGTGGAGAGAAGGATTAATAGTGCCTCTGTATAAGAAAGGAGATAGGGATAAGCAGGAAAATTATAGGGGGATTACGCTAATGAATACGGCGTATGAAGTATACGCGATGGTAGTAGCGGAGTGGCTGCGGAAGGATGTCGAGGGGAAAGGAATATTGCCAGAGACGCAGGCGGGCTTTAGGGCAGGTAGGAGTACTATCGACAATATCTACGTTCTGCAGCACGTGGTGGATAGAGAATTAGCGAAGAAGGGGTCGAGAGTGTACGCGTTTTTTGTGGATCTGAAAGGCGCGTTTCCGTCGGTGGATAGGGGGAGGTTGTGGGAGGCGATGGAGGAGAGGGGAGTGGAGAGAGGCCTGATCGAGAGGGCAAGGGAGATATATGAAGAAACCAAAGATAAGGTAAGGGGGGGACAGGGGATTTCGGGGGGATTCTGGATGGATAGGGGGTTAAGACAAGGGTGTCCGCTTAGCCCGACGCTTTTTGCGATTTTAATTGCGGATATGGAAAGTAAGCTAGAGGCCGGAGTGGTAGGAGGAGTCAGGATAGGAGGGGTTAGAATTTGGTCGCTAGCGTATGCAGATGACATAGTGTTGTTGGCAGAAAGCGAGGAGGCCTTAAAGGAAATGATGAAGAGGTTGAGAAGATACCTGGATAAGAACAGGTTAGAACTGAATGCGGAAAAGTCCAGGTTATGGTTTTCAGAAAAGCAGTTGGAAGGGATAAGGAAGGGGAGTGGAAGTGGAAGGGAAAGGCGGTGCAGGCGGTGAAAGAGTTTGTGTACCTGGGCTTCTTGTTTCGGAGGAATGGTGGAGTGGATGGTCACATAAAAGAAAGAGTGAGGAGGGCAAATGTGGTGATGAGGCAGGTGTGGGGGTTGGGAAAGAAGTTATTCGCAGATGATTTTGGAGGGAGAATGAAATTGTTTGACTCACTAGTGATGAGTGTGCTATTGTATGGAGTAGAGGTGTAGGGGTGGAAGGAAAGCGAAGAGGTAAATAGGATACAGGAGAGATATGTAAAGTGGACACTGGGGTTGGCAAGGAACACGCCTAATTATATTGTCAGGAGGGAGACGGGGAGAGCGAGTGTAGGGATTCTAGCGGGGAGTCGAGCGTGTAAATATGAGGAGAAATTTTTGGAAGAGGGGGGAAGTAAGCTGGTTAGGGAGTGTTGGTGGGAGAAGGAGAACAGGAGAGGGGGTGGGAAGATGGAGGTTGAAAGAGAAAGGTACTTTAGAAAGAATGGACTGCATATGGATGAATTGAGAAGGATGCATGAGGAAGGAAGGAAGGTATATGAGTTGGTTAAGAAAAACAGCATGGAGAGAGAGAAGACAGCAGGGGAAGAGAGAATAAGAGAGACAAGGTTTAATGGGAACTATGTGTGGATTATGCCAAGGGCGCGAGCGCAATATTTGTGTGAGAAAGGAGAGAAAGGAAGTCAGGAGCTTATAGCGAGGATGAGATGTGGGTGCATTCAGGGTTTCAATAGGTTCTGGCTCGCTAGGGAAAAGAGGATGTGTGAACTATGTGGGAAGGGGGAGGCAAGAGTGGAGCACTGGTTGGAGGATGGCGTGGAGGTGGAAAGGAGTGGGATAAGCATGGAGGTATTGATGCATCAAAGGGGGGACAAAAGGGCAGTAGCATGGGTGAAAGGAGTATTGGGTAAGATGGAGAAGAAGAGAAGGAAGGAGGAAGAGGAATGGAGAAGGAAAGATTGTAAATAGAGGAGGAAGTAAATATAAGTAAATGTAAATATTGTAAATAGTAGATAAGTATTAGGTATTAGTCGCGGAGGCAGAGTTTGGTAATGCGAGGCAAGCAAGAGAGTAGGGACATGCGAGCGAGGCGAGGCGAAGCGAGGAAGGCAATGCGATAAGAGCGAGCGGCGTTAGAGATAAGGTGTGGAAGGATGCTAGTTTTAAGGGTTAGTTTTAAGAAAATTCTGTAAAAAATGGAAGTGTAAGCAAGTCAATTTTTTAAGGCCAGCAGGCTAAAAAATAAACGTTTATCGTACTAATTTTCACGCAAATATCCGTGAGACCAAATTAGAAGAGAAATTAGGGAGTTTTACAGATAAAAGAAGGAAGATTTATCTGCATTTATCTGCAAACGTGATTGCAGAAAGGCCGCGGAAAAAAATACGGGAAGATTTTTCCACCAGGGAAATTATTTGAAATATTCAAAATTGAATATTTTAAATATTTAAAACTATAAATTTTTGAGAATTTCAAATCAAGTTAGTCACCCAGATAGCACAAAAAATTCCGTGAAGATTTCACGGAAAAAAGTAGATAGTTACATTCACTTGTATGCATTGTTAACTTGAAGTTTATTTGTTCGCATTGTAGAAGAAACAATTCAAATAGTTTTTGATACTGAATGAGATAGTGATCTCAAAATATACGAAACCTAAATTCAGCATTACTACTTCAAATTGTAAAAAGAAAGATTACTAGAACAAGTAGCTTCAATAACTATTTGAAATAGTACATTTGAACATGTAAACTGAATGTATAACTAATTTTCATAGTAAGCAAAGAATTGTGAGTTTGACTTTTGCAAGTGAGTTCGATCTGCTTTCTCGCATTGCGCTGCGCGAGATTGTTAGCCTTACTATTTGAAATTGTAAGTAAGTTCAGTGGCACAACTAGAAACGTGTAGGCCCCCTCCGCAACATTTTTTAGGCGGTCCGTTTGAAATTAAAAAAGAAGGACGACCTATAACTTGCTTATCAGTAAAACAACAGATTTTCGCTTCTCAATCTATAAGACAGACCGTGCATTGACATTTCACAAAATTAAATAAATTATCGGAAACTATTTTATAATGTTTTCTCTTTTATCATAATATCAGTTGAGATAATTATTATAAATGAACATAGTGATTACTTATACTTTATACTTCAATACTGTTTTTTTTGTATAAAATTTTCAGAATTTAAAAATATTCTGAAGAATTATATATAAAAAGAATACTTTTTTAAAATTATTTCTACTATGGAATTTTTCTGCTTATGATATTTTTAATTTCTTATACCACTAAAAATGATTAGGATCGTACTTGATTAAGCCACCTAGGTTCAAATATTATATTATTTGGAAAAAAAATTTTTTTAGTAGAATAGTACATTGTTTTGGACATATCATTTTTTGAAACAATAATTAAAAAATAATTTGTAATACAATTTTAGTTCAAATTAATTTCCAATTTTAACGTAGTAATAATTTTTTCAACCTTTTCACATTAACATTTGTAGAAATTACTACTATTTCATGAAAAAAAAATATTTTCTCATTTTTTTTTCAGATTTTCAACAACAATAAAATCTACCATACTACTATGATATCGCAATCTTTAAAATTACAGGGATCACAGCGTACAAGGAGCTCAAAATAGGGGAAAGATTAAACATTTATTTTCATATGTCGAAAAGAACAAACAACCTTTTCGTAAAAAATGTTACATTTTTAAATAATTTTTAATGATTTTTCAATGATTTATGCCATTAAAGATTTATTTTTAAAAATTGGATATACTTAGATCGTTGGAAATCCATCCAGAGTGAAATGAAAAAGTCCGGGAAAAAATAAAATTAGTTAAATACACAATTTTGATATGTTTAACATCGTTCTCATAAATATTTCTTTCCAAGATTTGTCATTTCATCCTTAGTATAATTAATACTTTCAATCTAAATTTAAAACAACTGAAATCGGTTAATATCTTCTGTTCTCCTCCTCAAATTTACAATTAAAATTTTTTTTAATTACAAAAAAATTTGCCTTATTTAAAATTTGTTGAAAATATACAAAAACATGTTTTTTGGATTGATTCGAACCTGAAATTCAGACAGCTTGAACCAAAGAAACATGTTATCGTTTTTTATCCATGGGAAGCATTTTTTTCGTGGTGTTTATAACGTTCGAAAATCGCAAAAAAAATGAAATCCCAAAAATCCTAATTCACGACAAACATTTTTTTCCGAAAAATAAAATTAAAAAAATGTTTCTTTGGTTCAAGCTGAATAAATTTCAGTTCCGACATATTCAACTTTCTTTTAAATGTGTGCATATGACTCAATCAAAAAAAAAAAAAAACAAACATGTTTTTGCACATTTTCAAAAAAATTGTAACTGAGCAAGAAATTTATTTTTCACTTTCGCCATTTTAAATTTTCAACGAGTAAGATAATTTTTGAACAAAATAGTTGAATTTTTGAATTCAGAACATCATTTTTTAACAAAAAATCGAATAGTTATATTTTCGTTTCAAAAAATTAATTTTCAATTGAAAAAACTGAATTTTCTCCCAAATTGTTCAATTTTGAAGCCTTAATGAAGAATTTTCTACAATGCAGTTGATTTTTCAACACGAAAATATGAATTAATAATTAAAAAGTTAATTTTCAGCCAAACATTACAATTGTTAGTTAAAAAACCTACTTTTTAACAAACAAGAAAAAACTTTAACTAAAATGATGAATTTTTAACTAAGAAATGAATTTTTAACAAAGCTGTTCAAAATTTGACCAATTAGTTGAATTTCCCACTAAACTATTGAATGTTCCAGAGAAAATTCAAATTTTCTACAAAACAGTTGAATCTTTAATCCGAAAACACGAATTTTCAACAAGAGTTGAGTTTTCAACCAAAAAAGATTCTTTAGCCAATGAAGAAAAAAAAATTATATTCAAAATGTCGAATTTTGAAGCAAGAAGATTATTTTTCTACAAAAAAGGACAAATTTTTAACAGATTAAATAAAGTTTTAACCAAATATTTGAATTTTCAAAATAAAAAAGATCAACTTTGAACCAAAAATGGAATTGCTACATTTTCATTTCAAGAAACTAATTTTCAAATGAAAAATCCAATTTTGTACCAAATTATTGAATTTTCGGGCCAAAAAAAGTACTTTCTACAATACACTCGAATTTTTAACACAAAAATATAAGCTTTCAATACAAATAATAATTTTCAATCAAAAATTTGAACTTGCAACCAAATAGTTGAATTTCCGACTAAAAAAGATCAGTTTTCAAACACAAATGGAATAGTTCAATTGCGAATTTAAAAAAATTAATTTTCAACAAAAAAAAGTTTCAACAGTAGTTAAATTTTCAAGTAAAGATTTAAAAAAATTAAAAATTGCACAAGTCAGAACAATTGAAATTGCAGTTGATGAGTTTGAAATATTCCATTTTTTAATTAGGTATTTAACTTTGTACATTTCAACTAAAATGTATTAATCTTCTAATACTTATTTAAAAAATAATATATATTTTGTAACTGTTCCAATTTTATATTAGATAATAACTTTTGTCTGCAGTTTTCACATTTTCAACTTGCTTTAAATTGTTTCATCTTCAAATTTGTTTAAGAGTATTTATTTTTAATGGTCTGCACTTGGAACGTGTACCTTATTTATTCATAAATAATTTATTTAAGTGCTATAATTGCTTTAATTATTATTCAATAATGGGTACAATTTCAAATATCGTATATTTAGAGAGAAAAGGAGAAAAGGGGGAAGGTTTTTGAGGATAGGGGGGAAAAGGGGAATTTTAAGAAAAAGGGGAAACTAAGAAAAACAGGGGTGGACAGTGCACCCTGATATTAATTAATTAATCTCATGAGAAAAATTTTATTTGTGCAAAAAATTCAAATTTAAATCACTATTCAACGTTTCTCATCTTAAAATAGTGATTTCGATTTTGCATTTGATATATTATTACGATGTTTGAACTATTTTTTATTTATATATCAGTTATGTAAATGAATGCTGCATTTTAAATAAAGTGAGATGATAATAAAATCAAATCAAAATCATAAAACTTTCATTCGAAAACATTTTTTCAAGCCTTAATTTTCAATAATACAAAATATGTACTCTTTAAAAATTGTAATTTAATTCATTTTATAATAATATACATATAAATTGCTAATAATATATTTACTGTGTGAGTTAATACTTCTAAGCAAAATATTTTTTCCACGCTCGTTACAAAATATTAGAAATCATCAGTAAGAGATTAATTTAAAAAATGTTAAGTAAACATTTATTATCATTTCTTAGCTGGCCACGTTTTTCTCAGAGGAACCGCTTGACCGAGAGTTTGTCAGAAAAATCTAAGCCGTTCCGTAGCTCACTTGACTAATGCGTGCGCTAGATTTAGGTTTTAAGACAGGTTTTAGTCAGTTAGGAAGGGTTCGATTCCCCAGCGGGGCCGATTTTTCAAAGCGTTTGAGCGTGCGATCATATGCGTAAGTCTCTGTGCCTGCAATTGTGTAAGAATAATCGTAAATTAATTGCAGTAATCATATATAAAATAATTTTTTCCTTTTCAAATCGATCGACATTTTACATCATTTTTGTTGTCGAAAGTTTCGAGCTAATCTATTTATAAATCGTGTATAGAATGCGTGCAGTGCATATATACATATACATATATGCGTTACAATGCGAAATCGGCAAAGTTACTTTTCACAGAAGTAAGGCGTACTACACGAAATAGTAACTCTTCTTCCCGCTGAGTGTGGACGGTTACCAAGTGGTGCAGTGCATCCTACTATTTGAAATTGTTCATCCTACTCTTTTGAGAAGTCAGTTCAAATAACCTGAATGCGAAATAGTAATTTTAGCAAAATTCACCGCCGAAAAGCTGCGGTTCAATTAAAAATAGTTAAAGCTGCTGGTTCACAGAGTTTTTTTAACGATCCACTTTTTTCCGTGTTCCTGAAACTTGCATTGTAAGGTGGGAATATTGGATTGAAAGGTTAAGGCAAGGTTCGGTCAATCAAGAAAATTTCCGCTTGTGAGGGAATGTTGCACAGCAAGTCTCAGGACAGTTCGGAAGATTCATTTAGCTTAATTTGATGCGCAGTAGTTTTCTATGGGACCTACGGCTGCGTATATCACGAGACACACGTATCATGATTATTTCCAATATTTAAAAAAATGAAAAACAAAAAAATAATTAAAATTTTTATTTATTTTTCGGTTTTTCTTTATTTTTCGTAAATATGGGAAATAATCATGATACCTGTGTCTGGTGGTATACTAGGAGTGTCAAAAAAACTACTGCGCAGCCATAGGTCCCATAGAAAACTACTGCGCACCGAATTAAGTTAAATAAATCTTCCAAACTGTCCTGAAACTTGCCATGCAACATTCCCTCACACGCGGACATTTTCTTGATTGACCGAACCTTGCCCTAACCTTTCAATGCAATATTCCCAACCTTACATTGCAAGTTTCAGGAAATCTTCACGGAGTTTTTTGTGCTATCTGGGTAGTTTTAATGCGGGTGGGAAGCCCATGAAGAGCTCCCCTGGCGCTCAAGTTATAAAGCCTATTGTGCCACATCCTTACTTATTCACTCTCAGCAGTCGAATCCAGACTTCTTGACGAAGCCCAGTATGTCGACCACTGATCGCGTTGCAATTTCCTCTGTTTCGATGAAATGGGTCCCAAGGGTCTCTTGCCTTTATCTTATATCTTTCTTGGATAAACCCAGGATTTCCCTAGCTCTGCCCATCCTATAGGTATACCCCAGGATGGATTTCGCCTGACGGCAAACCTGAGTTTGTTCCCAGCATTCCCGGTGTTTTGTTTGGATCCAGCTTTTAATGGCCATTCCGACACAGCAAGACGCTATTCCCAGTACCGGTTCCGGTCCTATCTATTCGCTCGCTGCATTGCGTTTCGCCAACTGGTCCGCCTTTTCGTTGCCCTTGATCCCTGTGTGACCAGAGACACATATGAGAGCCACTTCGATTTTTTCTGCAAATTGGTTTAATGCCTTTTTGCATTCCCAAACCAGTTCTGATGTTATGTCTGGTTTCCCTATTGCAGTTAGTGTTGCTTGGCTGTCCGAGCAGATCGTAATCTGTCTGCCAGCAGCGTTTTGCTCTATTAATGTTCCAGCACAGCGAAGGACGGCCAGGACCTCCGCTTGAAAGACAGTAGCGTGTCGCCCAAGTGTGATCCCTATCCCTTTCCCTCTCTTTCTGTCATAAATTCCTGCTCCTGACCCTCCCACTCCCCTGGAGCTATCTGTATACCAGATTTCCCCCTGGAGAAGCGGGTTACCATTTGCTTCCCACAGATCCCTGCTTGGGATGCAGACGCAGAAAGCTTTGGCGAAGTTGAAGCGTTTTGTTATTTTATCTTGCCTCATCTGTAGAATCGGCAGTGTGCTGATATCACTCGGGAGTCTAGTGTGTCTAGTCCCCGGAGTCCATCTATTTGCTCTTGCCAGGTGGCCCATCGCGTGTGCCGCTCTAGCGGTTATCGCAACATGTAGGGGTTTCTCACAGAGCATGAATCCTATCGCCGCTGTGGGCGCAGTCATCATTGCTCCAGTCAAACCCCTAAATGCTAGCGTTTGTAATCTTCGCAGCCTGTCCTGCATTGTTTTAAGTTCCACCTGTGGCCACCAGAACACGGCCGCATGTAGGGGCCTGTGTTTTAAGACAGCAGAGTAGAGCCATGCAAGCATTTTAGGCCCTAGCCCCCACGTCAAACCAAAGGCTCTCCTGCACATCCAAAAAGTCATGACAAATTTCCTGCATTCGGTCTCCAGGTGCTTTGCCCAGTTCAGCTTGCCATCTAGGATTACTTCCAGATATTTAACTGAATCTGAAAACTTCAGCTTCCCACCACAGAATACATGAGCGTCAACTTTCGGAACTTTATAATTTCTCGTGAAAATGCCCAGATTGGTCGTTTCCGGATTAACCGGGAGCCCTGAGCTATCGCACCAGGGCTCTACGATGCGCAGCGCCGACCTTATAAGACCCATCAGCGTTTCCAGATGAGCCCCCCTGACTAGGATTACAAAGTCATCCGCATATCCCTGAGTATAGTACCCCTCTTTATTTAGACTTCGAAGAAGGCCATCCAATACAATGCACCACAGGAGGAGCGACAGGACACCCCCCTGTGGGCAACCCCACGGAGCTATCCCCCTTACTAGGCCCTCACCCTATCTGGTTTCGAGTCTTCTTCGGCGTAGCATGCTTCCTATCCAGCATACTAGCTGGTCCGACACGCCACATCTCAAAGCCTCTCGACAGATGACTTCTGGAGGAGTATTGCTGAATGCACCCTCTATATCCAAGAAAGCGCCCACAGCGTACCCCTTTTGTTCCAACTGCTGCTCCAATTTTACCACAACAGCATGAAGCACAGATTCTACAGAGCAGCCTGTCTGGAAAGCATGTTGCCCGGAGGGGAGGCTAAGCATGTTGCCAGCGGGGAGGCCAAGAGCACCTCATCCCTAATGTGTCTCTCGACCAGCTTCTCCAGCGCCTTCAAGATAAAAGACGTTAGGCTGATTGGTCCGAAAACTTTGGCAGCAGTGTAACCCTCCCACTTGTTTAAGGGCTATACTTGCCCTAAATAATTTCGTCAGAGGAGGGACGACTAAATCCATGCCTTTTTGTAAAAGCGCTGGATAAATGCCATCCGCCCCTGGTGATTTAAAGGGACAGAAGGTCCCTACGGCCCATTCCACCTTTTTGTAATCAGCGACCTTAGCGGCGAAATTACAGTCGGCCCTTTTCACAGCTTGGCCCCGGCCTTCCTCCTCTTGGTCGGTTCGGATTCGCTGAAAGCCCGGGAAGTGAACTTCCATCAGGTGATTCAGCGTTGCTTCTTCGTCTTCAGCAAACTCACCATCATCTAGCCTTATGAGCTCGAGACGAGCTTCCGGATTTTTTGCCCGGATCTTGTGGAGCCTTGCTGTTTCCGAAATGTTCTTTGATTCCTCGCAGAAGCCCCTCCAATCTTCCTGCTTATACTTCCTTAAGTTTTTATTGTATTCACACTGGGCCGTCTTATAGATGTCCCAGTCCGAAGGCAATTTAGTTCTATTTGTCGTATTGCACAACATTCTTGTCTTTTTACGGAGTTTCTCCAGGTGGGTGTTCCACCATTCTGCTTCCTTCCTAGACTTAATTGTGCTTGTTGGGCAATTTTTCTCATATGATGTTGTCAGAGCCCTTCGCAGAAAATCCACGGCGTGCTCCAACTCATCAATGGCACCATTGCTTGTGGGGCATTCCGCAAGCCTCCCTTTGAGTTCCTCTTCATATGAGTCCCAAAGTGTATTTCTGTTTGTGGTCCGAAAGAGACTCCTCATCGGAGATTCTCCAATCCACTACCCTGCTCCTCAGTGCACCTGAACATAGAGTCAAATCGAAAACCTCACTCCTGTTTTTAGTCTGGAATGTGGGAGTATCACCCCGATTCAGAATTTCCAGCTCTGTGCCCGCTATGTATTCAATTAAATCTCTCCCTCTGCCATTGATGTCTGTGCTTCCTCACACCGTCTGGTGAGAGTTTGCATCACAGCCCAACAGCAGAGGGATATTATTCTCTTGACAATACCGAATTAGGGCCTCCACATTTCTGGGAGGCGGGGGTCCCTCGGCGTCGCCAGGGAAATAAGCTGGGGCAATGAATACCTCTAGCCTTTCTCCGTTACTGCCCCTGAATCTCACCTTAATAACTGTGAGATCTCTAGAGCAGAGTTTAGGCACCAAGTTCGCATCCATACACTTGACGGTTATGCATGCCCTTGGCGTTTTTTCGCGTGGCCCCTTATATATGGAGCCACATCCTGACAAGCCACAAATCCTTTCTCTGTATAACCAGGGTTCTTGGATTAGGGCGAGCCCTGTCTGCACCACAGACATGCGTCTGGCTGAAACCGCCGAGGCGCCTTTGCTGTGCTGCAAATTAATATGCGTAATGGAGATTCCCGTCTCAGCCATGGAAAGGGTAGTTCGGGGCACCTCCAGACGCTTCTGGGACCCCTGCGGATCCTAGTTGGGTCACCCGGAAGGTAACCCTACTCGCCCCTAGATTGAAGATTCGGGAAAAGCAACGACTAGAATCCAGCCTGTCCCCTTCGGACTGGATCCCTGCCTGTCGGAAAACACCTTCCACGAATCAGTTCGTCAAGACGGGTTCTGAAAACTCAGGCGCCCCAGAACGGTCGACGGACTCTCGGGGTTGCCGGGAATCAGTAGGGTCGCTCTGCGGTACCTTTGCAGACACTCCGCCCCCTTGATATCCAAGTTCAGCCTTCTTTAAGCCTGAACATTGGGGTTTTCTCCACAATCCAGTCTCGCGACCAGATGCCCGCGGCCTCCACAACGATGGCCCCAGACCTAATGAAGATGTCTTTGAATCTGGGGGCGCGTCCCTCGGGAGGTAACGCGTCAATCCCTTTTGAGATTTCATCCCTCAACTTGTCCAAATCCTCGAGAGTTAGACAGTTATCAGGATAACCCGACGCAACGACAACTCTCACCAGAGCGTTGTTGGCCATCTGGGCGAAAGTAAGGCCCTGTGTTACCAGAGCCTTCTGCCGTTTCAACTCCCTGCTTGGGGGAGTTTCTCCGAAGCCCGTCTTCCTCTTGCCTATAGAATAAGCCTGAGGAGTTGCTCCGGGTAAAGTTTCCGCAGCCACTGCCCCCTGTGAGGAGCCTTGGCTGCTGTTTGCGAGCCGTGCATTACGGGCTCTCCTTCTTTGTGCTCCACTACGGTGCCTCTCCCCTACGGAGAGTTCCGTGAGCTGCACTTCCACGGCTTCGACATAATTGTTTCCACCATCTTCACTATTTCGCACCGCCTCTGGAGGGTTGCCCCCTATGGAGCCTCCCTCTTTTGGCATTCATGTCCCACGAGAATCTAGGGGAATAAGAAACACCCCCCCCCCCCCCAAAGCCCCGCTTGCAGGGGGCGGGTCTAAATACTATGGGATTCGACCTGGTGTCCCGAAGTCTCCGTTAAGACACCTCCTTTGAAACCCACGCCTGGCCACCTCTACTGAGGGGGGCAGGCCGGGGCGTTCAAGGATTTGTTGACCCTGGTGCCATTCAGCTCTCGACACGACGATCACATCTTAGCTTGGGAGCATGAGAACTCGCGCTCTCGATATTCCAGTGGGCTTTGCCACTACCCCTTGGAAGGATCGCTCCTTAGTTTAAGTCTCACCGACCAGAGTCCGTCAGTTCCCCAGAGTAGCCACACGTCGCGATACGGCCCTCAGGTTCACCTATTTCGGATCTGTGGTCAATGAGCCCTGTAAACCCTCCCACCAGCTACTAGGTCCCGCGATCCCTAGGGAGGGAATTTCAAATCAAACATGTTTATACATTCAAAATTGTTATACTGCAAGACATTTAAAAGGATTGGATAAGTTTTTCTACTAAAAATTGAAAGAATTTAATGAGTTACCTACAATTTATTTAGTCCGAGTTTTAAAATATTGGCGGGCTTAAGGCGATGTCAGGGTACCGTGCCATACCTGACGGCTCAACTGATCCTTCCTATTGTAAGGCGCTCGAACTCGAGCTCGCTGCTCGGCGGGGCGTTGTGGTGCTCAACCGGGGGCTGCTGTATTATGTTGCGTTGGCACGTTTAAATCAAGTTCCCCATTTAAACCAACCGACACTACAACTTTGTATGTGATTCTGTATACAATTTTTGGATATTTTAATAACGTATGCTACTGCGTAGATATCTCAGCACCTATTATACTGAACAATGGCTTGAAAAATGCACATTTCTTCGATTCCTTCTGTCTTTCTTTCGATTTCAAAACACAATTTTGAAGTTTTCTTAAGGTTTCAATTTTCAGTGGTTGAAAATGGAAATTAATTAAAAAATAAATTTCAATTCTTAGCTGTTGAATATTGAAATAAATTAAAAATTCAATTTTCAATTGTATCACATTAAAAACAATTTATAATATAATTGCCATCTGATGGAAATTCAATTATTGAGAATAGAAATAAATTTTTTATTTCATTTTCAACTGTTGAAAATTGAAGAAAATTGAATTTCAAACAGTTGAAAATTTAACTGCTCAAAATTGAAATGAATTAAAAATTTAATTTTCTTCAGTGTTGCACAGTTAATTATTGAACTGTTGAAAATACAGTTGTTGAAAATACAATATATAATTTTGTTTAATTTTCGACCGTTGAATGTCTAACTGTTGAGTATTTCAACTGTTGAAAATTAAAACGGCCTTTTTACTTGTCATTGAATCATGAGGTTTTTTTCTGTTTTTTAATTAAAGAAATTTGTAACCATTTTTATACTTAAAAAAAAATGGTTTGCATTCGACTATGTATCAAAGTAGCTTCTAAGATATTATAAATTCCAGAATATTCTTAAACCTTACAATTTAAGAATTGTCCGTGTATACTCGACCTCCATGGTGGTGCGGAACAAAGTTCGTAGGCAACATAACGCCAGAATCACATACAAAGTTGTAGTGTGGGTTGGTTTAAATGGGGAACTTGATTTAAACGTGCCAACGCAACATAATGCAGTAGCCTCCGGTTGAGCACCACAACGCCCCGCCGAGCAGCGAGCTCGAGTTCGAGCGCCTTACAATAGGAAGGGTCAGTTGAGTCGTCAGGTATGGCACGGTACCCTGACATCGCCTTAAGCCAGATGTCACTACAGCTTTTTGATATTGCGATAATCATTTACAAGCCGTTTTTTACTCTTTCAAACGTTAAATGGCACGATTTTTACGCACCGTTAACCCACATACTTTCGACTCTTCATTCGCCCTGTTGGAAAATCTTCTACGGGAACCCGTAACTCTTCCTGTACGTGTTCCTTTGCTAGAACTAGAACCAGATCTAGTACAAGAATCGTTACAGGGTCCGCATAAGAAATTGAGACACGAACCTGTACAGGAACATGGAGGAAACGAGGGAACCCTTACGGGAACGTGTATACTTCCTAAGTGGCGACGAATGAACATGCAGGGATCCTGTAAAGAATCTAGCATGGTTCCCGCCGTATCGGCAAACTTTTAATATAATAAATTTAATTATGTGAAGGAACATAGATACATAGAGAGAGCTAGGTCGTAGCGCACCCTGCGGGATTAGTGTCAATAGGGTTCCTGTATAGGATTCGGTACGAAATCCTGTACAGGAACCCTAGTGAAACTAATCCGCCAGGGTGCTCTAGGGCTTAGCTTTCTCACTAGTGAGTTGGATCTTCAAGGTTATAAAAAAGGCAAGGTATTACAGATAATTATACATGTTCCTTCACATCATCTAATTACAATAAAATCTTGCCGATACGGAGGAAACCGTGCTAGATTCTTTACAGGATCCCCTACATGTTCATTCGGGGCCACTTATAGGACGTGTACACGTTCCCGTGTACTAGGCGTGAAAAACAATTATTGCACTATACACTTTTTACTCAGGTCTATATTTTTTGGTGAGAATCTAGTTTTTTTTTCCTCAAAATAATGTTGTGAATCCAACATTTTTCAAAATTCGAATTTCGTTGTGCGCGCCTAGCACAAAACATCGCTATTTTCAGATTTTCGAAATTCGAATTTTTTTAAATTTTGGATTCAACAAATTACTTTGAGGAAAAAAACAATATTTCCACCAAAAAATATGGACCTAAAATGTTTGAAAACATTTAAGCGGAAAAAATTATTTGCCGACTCAGGACCATGGGGTGCCGGCTTACACGGAGAAAAAAACCACACTGTTATAGTAGGCTGAGCTCTTAATATTACAGCATGGAACTTCATGTGCGAAATTGGTATGAATTTCTACCAATATTGGCATCAGGTTAGACATTTTTAGCATTAAATGTCCTATACCATAAAAGAATCAAGCGCATGCCGTTATTGCTGGAGTCACATGCCCTTAGAGCAGTTGTGCCTTGCGAAAATAGCTCGAACTTCGCCTTGCTACGGTTGTAAGAAAACTCATCCTATTAGAGTATGAGTACTCTTACAAACGAGATATTAGGTCACGCGCAAGCGTCGGTAGGCGTGGCCTAATATCTCTTTTGTAAGAGTACTCATACTCTAATAGGATGAGTTTTCTTACAACCGTAGCAAGGCGAAGTTCGAGCTATTTTCGCAAGGGATAACGGCTTTAAAAGCATGAATCTTTGTACTTTTTTAGGATAAAGGGATTCCTGCTTAAAATGAATGAATTTTGTACCAAGATAGCAAGAATGAAACCTACGACAAAAGCATGACTAGTGCTCTTACTATTATAGGCATATTTTTTTCTCCGTGTAGGACCACCATTTTGACAAATAGCAAAAATGGACTTCTTCACTATGCGCTACATTCCGACCGCAAAAATCACTCTACACTGCTCCGAATGACATAGAATTGTAGACAAAGAATCGTGGTACCGGAACAAAGACATTAAATTGACATTAAACCCTTTGTAGCCTCTGTTTTCGACAAAAACTCTTACTGTACCGACTTAGGTCCACTCTCTCCTATAAGGTAGTATTTTATGCATTAGAAACAATGTGCATTAATAAAAAACGCAAAAAAATCATAATTAGCTCCAAAAACTCGCGAAACCCATTTTTCACTTACGGGGTTCCGGGCGATATACATACAAATTCGAAAAAAAAAATTTTCCGGGATTTTGGGACCACCCCAATGGTCACCCATCCGAGTGATATCCGCGCTCTAAATGGCTTGACATCTGGACTCTTCCCGAGTCGAGATTCCTAAATTTTCGATCTCTAGCTCTTAACGAATCTTTACGTTTCGACATTCACTGAGTCCTGAAATCATAACATTTTATCATTGCCTGTCTCTCTGTATGTCTATCTGTCTGCCTATATGTCTGTATGATTGTATGTGTGATTACCTGATAGTTGTGGCCACGATAACTTTTGAAGGATTTGTCCAATCGAGTCAATCTCTAATACACTTTTTAAGCTCCCAAAATGAAGTTCAAGTTCGTTAACCAGATATTTCCCACCGAAATAAAAAAATGTAGAGCATCTTCAAAATTGAATACACAATTTTTTCAAGAGTTTTTAGGAATTTTTGTTCAAGTTTCTGGTACATGAAAAAAAGAATTGAAAATTATCATGATGACATTTTTAATTTTGATAAAAATTGAGAAAGTTATGTGTTGTAACATTTTGAAAATTTTCAAAAAATAGAAAAAACTATTTTTCGGATAGATTAAGAAATTTCGATCCAAACTTTTATTAGATATCAATCTATGTCGCAGTTGTGTTGCCCTATATCCCTATATTTTCACTTCCTTATAATTCCTTAAAAGTGTCTCTCAAAGCGTCTAGTATCCCGTCTGTATCATATAGTATTTCACCCTTACTATTTCTAATGCTGACTAACTCTGTACTTCTACTTCTGTTCATACTGATCAACGTCAATTTATAAAACAGTTTCTTGCTACCTTCAAAATCGATTTGCATTTTCTTCTGTTCTTCTGTTTTGATTTTATCTTTACTTTCTTTGGCAAGTAGTTTTACTTTCCAATTTTTTTCTCTGTAATAATTTTCAATTATATTATCTCCTCATCGCTAAGGCCTGTGATGTTCAACTTCTCAGATACGCTTGTCTAATAAGTATTTTATAATAAGTAAGGTGTCGGTTCAGGTTATTTTAAATAAATATATTTTAGATTTAAAATAATAATTTAATTTATTGCATAAGATTCACGAACAAAGGCTCGAGCGATTTGTTCCGCTTTTCCAGTCAAAGAGCAGTAAAGAATTAAAGGGTGACAGTGCATGCTGGCGTAATTGCCAAAACCCCAGTTTTACAGAAGACACCAAAACTGTCTAACTTTAAAGCATTCAATTTCATACAAAAAAAGAAGTTGTCGCCCCGAGGTATTATCAAGCTCTATTGAATCGTAAAAGGAGAGGGTAGAAAAAACAATCATCTGCGAGAAAACGTATGTTCTGATCGATTACTCATAGCTCTATTAAACCGTAAGAGAAATGACTGGAAAAAAAGGAACCATCTTCGAGAAAACGCCCGTGAACGTGACAGAGCGCCTCCCTTGCAAAATTGTATATGAGATACTAAAAGCTATGTATATATTTTGTACATTTGATTTTTTTTTAAGTAAGAAAGTGCTTTAGAGTTCTTTTTGTGCTCTGTCCAACCATAGAAGGAAAATTCAGGAAGAAGTAACAGTTTCCGAAAATTCCCTCATGAAGTGGATGAAAATCCGTCAATAAAAAATATAACCTAAATAAAAAATGCTATGTAAGTTGTATAGATTTAATTCAAATAAAAAAACAAGAAAGAACATGGAAAAAGCAGACGGTAAGAAGCAACAACTTCGAAGACGCAAATGATAAAAAATCGGCTTAAAGGGTACAACATTGAGAAAATTATGGTTTTCTTAACCTTTTTTTATCTTTTAATGAAGCGTGCGTTAATATTTTTTTCGTACTAGATATTTTTCCTTATAAATTAGAGTATAAAACGTACACTAGACTACACTATTACACTACCCAACCATTTCCAAAGAAATGGACTATATAATCTTCTACAGGGATATGAGGTAGGTCCAAAAAATTAATTTAAGTCCATAAAACAAATTTCTGAAATTTAGCACTTATGCCCGTATGTCCTGTCACCCTTCAACTTCCTGCAAGTGTCGATGATTTGTCATCAAATGACAATAAGTCTTTTTCCTCTTATATTAATAATATATTTTTGTTAATTTCACTTCAACTGCTTACAGGAAGGTTTATTTTCATCTGAGGAGCTCAAGAAGAAATTTCTTCTCATGCGTATAACCATACAGTTATTTTTTTTATTAACATTTGAGTAGTGACGTCACTAGATGACACTATATTCCATTATAAATTTCATATGAAAAACCGTGTACTAATCTGTGTTATTATAAGAATATTTAACGTTAAAGACAATGACGTCACATTCCAATGTTTAAAGTTTCATATCTGGAATTCACGCCTGATACGTGGCACCAGAAATGTCGCGGTATGGAATAACTGAAATGCAAAAGTGGATATTTCGTCATCATTAATGTAATTATTTAAATAACCTCCGCATCGATCTTGAAGCTTCTAGATTTTGCACGCACATGAACCACGTTTTTTTAGCATAGAGCAGAACCATGTACCTATCTGCAGTTGTACCCTAGGATAGCAAAATCAATGATGGGCTGGGATCTGGCCAGGATATGTTTCTCCTTTCATGATGCTGTTTTTTTTTAATTTTTGAAATGGGTCACCTCACCGTCAGTACTGCCAATGTATACTCTAAAGTTCAATTATTCGCGTATCTCGCCAATACGAATGTGTTCTTCCCTCAATGGCTTGAAGAACATATGATTCAGAGGATCGTTCTTATATACTGGTACAATCTCACTCGCGGTGACGTCATGTATGCGTAATTTAACTCTGCCGACTCTGCCTTCGCCATTTTCAAACCCCGCTCTAGGACCTATGAATGGGCACAAAATATATCCATCTGGTGAACGTTCTACCACTCCAATGACGTACTCTTCATTCTTATCTACTCCTACTTTCCAAAAGCCTGGTATTAATTCGAGAATCGAACGTCTACTTCTGAATCTTTGGTAAAGATTAACACCAAGTTCAAGGGGATGAGGAGAAATAATTGCGGTTTTTCTTCGGGCCCTAATACATGGCCAAGCTAGTTCTGCAAAAAGAAATTATAAATGGGAAATTAATTATTGTATTGATCTAAGGAAAATTTAGTCTTCAAATGATAAGAATGATTCTTATTGTTTCAATGAAGTTGAAAATATTACACAATCGCAGTTTTTTATTAAGATTTTCTATGTATCACGCCAGTTCTATACTGCACCAACAAACACGGGCGTTATTTGTATAACAGTCGCCATTCCCCGCACTAGCAACATACCCCACTCGCCCCAATAGATATTACTGTACTTACCAATAGGATTGGGGAAAACCACTACGATGAAACAGAGAATACTAATCACATTCCTCATTTTTTTGAAATAAATGAAATCCAATTATTTCAAGAATTTCGACAAGAGTGTAAATGTAATGAATAATCTGAAAACTTTATACTCGTTTATGTACTAATCGCTATCTCATACGTCATTCTAAATTATTTGTACATGATAATAGTCTGTTTCTTCTCCCACACTAAAGTCTCAACAATACTACAGATTTATGACATTTTTGTGTGCAATTCAGAGAGGAAAAATTACATATTACGTAGTAAAGAATTCAATAGATGCTGAAAAACATCTATTGATTATTTTTATTTATTATTAATTATAATTATTTATTGATTATTAATTATATTCATTTATTTATTATTGAAAATAATTATTATTATAGAAAAACGTAGGCGCGCCGAAGGCGAGTCGTAGATGGAGCCGAACACAAAGCTGAAGCTGAAGCTCATTCTGCAAACAACTGGAGCCAAAAAAAGTTTAAGAGCGTTTAAATGTAACTTTTGACTGGAATAACGCACAAAAGTGCAGTTTTTACCCAATTTTGTCAACAAACTTCAAAGAATTATGTAATATAAATAATTTTTGCTGCTCCAGTGATGCTAACAGACCGCGGCTTTTTCAACTAAGCAAGTACCGAAAATCGTGAGTCTATTCGAAATCAATAAAAAGTATCAATAATGATACAGATAATTATTTTCAGAAGTTTTTCACTTTAACAAAATTAATTAAATTTATTCTAAGAAATTTTTAATTCCTTAAAATAATTTATTATTAATATGATATTACAAGTGCATCTTTTATAATTTCAAATATACCCGCGCTTTTCGGTACATGCGCAGTTGAAAAAGTCGCGGTCGGTTAGCATCATTGGTCCACAGGCTGCTGGTGTTTCACGCTTGATTGAACACCTTCTCTCGACCCCGAGGGGCTCCACTCTCAGCCCGAAACCGCCGCGGCAACAATTCTCGGAATTAGTGAATCCGGTCTGTTTAAATCCAGCGTCCAGTGTATTTTTAAAACAGATTTTCTTTAAAAAAATTGAAAGTAGGAGCAATTCATAGGCCGATCCTCAAAATATCACGGATTCGATGTTTTTTTAAATTGAAATAAAAATGAGACACTGAAGAATGACAATCCAGCTATGTTCATGTTACAGTTTATTACGGTTTTGGTTCTGATCTTTGACTTAAATTACGCGTCTCCGAACGTAAATAGTCAGGGCCGTATCGCAAAGTTGCGCAACTTGACGCAGTTATCCTGCTAGGCCTATATTATAGCTTTATCGCTATGCTACTCTTTTGTCATGCATGAGTGACGACGGCACACCCCCCGTGGCTTCTCTCATCCGAAACTGCCGCGCGGCGTATTTCTTCGACGTTTGATTTCCTGGATAGATTAATTTCTCGAACTTATTTCGTACCTCGACTGGCTAAGAAATAAAATTGGACGAAGCGTAAACTTGTGGCTTAAATATTATCATTAAATCAGACAAAAATTTCATTTCCTCAATACAATTATTGTCCTGTTTTGACGTCACACACATGGCCAGTTGGGCTTCAATCCAGCATACGGTGCGAGAATAATAACGGCGCATGCGAACTTTCAAACACATGTATTTTGCGAATCGACGACATGAACGCGCATACGCACTTTAGAGAGTAGAAACTTTGCACACTGGCAAAACAAAAATATTCTTAAATATTCTTTAAAAAAAAGCATACACATATTTGGCTGAAAACCACCATACGAGATCGGAAATTTTGTGAGAAAACGTGAAAATGTGCTAAATATTGTTCTCAGGCGGTTTTTGCAAAAATAGCTACTCGTAAGATTGCAGCATTTGCCTTCAGCTCTTCGCATTCGTCTACGTTTCCGCACTCTGATCGGTCATGCGCCTCCGGCTCATGCTGCAAGTTTCACACTCGTCGGCAATCGCCTAATTTACGCACTTGTAACACAAATAGCTATTCTAACAAGTCTGTCTTTAAATCCCCAGACAGAAAAAAAAAGATAAAAAGCGTTTCAGGTAAAAGTGTTGGGAGTAATCTCGGCGTGCAAAAAACTGAAGATCGGTAAGGGTAAAATAAAGGATCACTAATTTTTCATTTTACCCTTACCGATCTTAATTTTTTTTTTGGTATGGCGTGATTACCCTCAGAATTTGTACCTGAAACGCTTTTTAAATTTTTTTTTCTATGGCAGATATATTATGATAAATACCATAAAATGCGCCTTTTCTCCAGTCGACAAGTATGATGCAGTCGATGTCGTCGGTGCCCAGGACGAGAGCGTTTTTTAGGTTTAGCCCGTCTATTAAATCATTTGTATTGAAGCCGTGGATGTAGAAAACCACTTTCTTCATTTGAGAAAATATCACGGTATTTGCGTCTAACGGATCATTGGGGGGGGGGGGGGCATTAGTCTTGAACGCGATCATTGGCAAATTGAAATTGTCTCTCTAGAAAAGTTTTGCCTCTGAAAGTTTTCCGCATCGATCTTTTCCATCGTGGTGGGAACGTCTATTTTGGTACTAGCAGACCACAGAGGACACTTCTCTTCATCCGAATATAATCCCAATAGTCTTCATATCCGTCACAACGCAAAATTTTTTTGTAAAAAATGCGCGGCTTTATTCTTTATACTTGAAATTCTAGGATAAAACTTTATCAAAAAGATCTCTCTTAGATCCCAGTATTTATATGCGTCTTCATATTCTGATTTTTCTACATAATTAAGTATACGAGTAGTTAAAGATTAAGTTGCTCAAAGCTCTGTAGGCTTTCAGGTACACATTCTCGTCATGACACTCGCGCTACGCGCTCGATTTTTGACGGACATTTGTAAATGTATATTTATTTTCTGAATTACCTTAAAAAAAAAAACTACAATCCATTCTTCAGACATTCTTCCCGATCTCGCGTTGTTATGTTAAAAATAGGATTTTTGTTTTCATATTAATTTTTATGGATGAAACAAAATATCCTACAAGTCTTCTTTCAGACTTTTTACGTATCTCGCGTCTTTTGGCGCAATATTGGAATTTTAGATTTTTTCATATCAATTTCGATAAATAAATTAAAAAATAGGAGTTCTGTCAAAAAATGGTACAACAAAATGTTGTAAGAATTTTTAAACGTTGAAATTCCTCCAAATACTATTCCTGATATTTTGCGTCGTTTATTGGATCAAAATTTGAATTTTGGACTTTTCTTCATAGTATTTTCGATGAATAAAACCAAAATGACAAGTCCTACCAAAAATTTGTTCAAGTAAATTTTGTAGGACTTTTCGAAAGTTGCAATTCTTGGTTGAATTTTTTTTTCATTATCACGCCGTTTGGTTCGAAATTTGAATTTTCGATTTCCTGCATCGCACTTTCGATAAATAATACCAAAATGACATGCCCTATTAAAAAATGTTCAAAAGAAATTTTGTAAGACTTTTCAAATGCTATAATTGCCCTTGAAGACTTTTCTTTCCTATTTTGCATAGTTTGGTTGGAAATTTGAATTTTGTGGTGTCAAATTTCGGAAAATTCTAATACTTTTTCAATCACAATTTATGAGAATGTAATGAATTATAACAAATTTTTATCTCTTTTAGGGGTGAAAAACTTTTGTCTATCAATTTTTTTTTTCGTACCTTTTGTCGTTTTTCCACAAATTTTTCATTTTCATTTTTAAATTTCTAGATGTGTTACCTAAATATCTAGCTGTTTTAGCTAATTTTGCCATCTAGAAATTATCCAGATAATTAATCTAGATAATTTCTACATGTCAAAGTCAAAATTGAGCTAAAACAGCTAGATATTTAGGTAACACAGCTAGAAATTAGGGAACACAGCTATATTTCCTTAGAAGACGAAATCCAGCTAAAAGTTTAGCTGGGGCAGCTAAACCATTTTTTTTCAGTCTTCTGTTCGCACAGTGAAATGCGTCACCATGGCATGAATTGCAGTCTTCTTCGTCACTTTCGTCCTCGCAATGTGTAATGCCGTCGCAAATTTTTTCAGGTATTTTTTATTATAAGGTTATTATTATATTATTTATTACTAGGTATTTTTTTACTTCTTATTTATTTATTCTTATTTTATTTATAAGAAAACAAGTGTTTAGATCATCGCATTGATCTTCATAAACTCGCGGAAATGCTGTACAATCTGAAGTGTTTTTATATGGAGCCAGAATACTGTTAAACTGAATTACACAGTGTCATGATCTCTTTTTGTCACAGCTGTGATATCTAGATATATTGATTGCGAAACCGACTTACTAGAAAAGTATAGTCATTTCAAAGTAATGCGCTTTCAAATGAGATATTTTTTACGTATAGTTGCGTCCATGAGAAAGATGAAGATAATTATTAGACTGACTACAATTAATAAACAAAATACTATTGGAAAAGGTAGCCTGTGATTAAGCACTCTTGAGATTGACGAATTTCTATGTTTCGAAATTAAAATTGTAAAAATTGTAAAGAAAATTTCCACATTGGATCCAAATATTTGAAGAGTGGAATTTCATCAGTCAGGAAAATTGCTAAATATTTTTAACACTGCTTTTTATTATTGATTATGGTTTTTTGCCATTCCACGAACATTTGAAGATGAAAACTGAAATAATCACTCGGGCCAGTTTCAAAGGTAGTCGATTTTTAGATTTAATTCATTCAAGAGGCGAACAAATTTTTAAAGTATTTTATATTCCGTATGTTCAAAGATTTTTTCAATTTTCGTTTGAAATGTTTGTTGGATGACAGATAACTACACTGGAACTTGGATTCAATTAGTCCGGATTTACTGCGTTCCGAGAATTTATGACGCGGCGGATCATGATGAGAGGAGCCGCGGGGCTGAAAGAAAGGATGTGCTCAGTCAATCGTGACAAACAGTTCGATATTAAAAATATTTTAAATACAAATTGTATAATTAAAGAAAGTATAAGGTTAAATGGGAAACTGAGTGACTGGTTCGATATTGTACAAGGTGTTAGGCAAGGATGCGTTATGTCCTCATGGCTATTTATTATATACATGGACAAGTGTCTAATAATGGCCCTCTTCAACGAAGAAGGCGTGGATCTCGGGACAGTGAGGGTACGTGGGTTAGCGTTCGCAGACAATAAGGTTGTTATGGCAGAGTCAATCGAATACTTGCAAAGAATGTTGAGTAAACTGAATACAAGCATGAAGAACATCCCAGGTGCAAATAATTCGGACAAAATTCCCGTGAATTTCACGCGAAAAATAGGTTAAGCAACCACCGCAGGGATCGACTGGGAGCCACTGCCATCTAAAAATGACACGAAGCGACCCAACGATGACAGCTTTCTGCATCCATCTCGCAAGTGCCTTGGCATATTTTTGGCACGCGGGTATGGCTTTAAGGTTTCGAATCAGTGCTAGTTTTGCACCTCGAGAGCACTGATCACAAGGACAATTACTTTAACCTAATATTTTGGGTACAGTCGTTGCAGCTCCCTTTTAAGGTCTGGATACCTCTCCTCCTTTTCCCTCTCTTTGGCAGTGATGTTGTAGTCGGCCGGAGTCGAGAATTTGATCACGAATATAGTTCGTTTCTCGAAGTCTTGGAGAACGATCTCAGGCCTCGAGTGTGCAACAGAGACTGCGGTCTGAAAATCGTAGTTACAGAAAATTTGGCACTTCTCGTTTTGAAAAATTGATTCTATCTCCCTCGGGGCGTTCGGTAGGACAGGGTCGCGGCTAACACCGTAAGAGCGACAAATATGGTAATAAAGCACTCTCAGGGCCGCATTATGCCTGTAAAGATACGTCGTTCTTGCGTGAGTGGGACACCCAGATAGTATGTGTTCCAAGTACTCAGCATGTGCATTACACGCTCTGCCCCTATCGCTGGGAACTTCTTGACATAAAATGCGATCACGGTATACTAAGGTGGAAATGACACCATCCTGGCATGCGAAAATGAAACCCTCTGTACCTGAATTAAGTCCTGATGATCTGAGGAAAGCAAAACTTGGCTCCTTCGACAAGGACTGCTCTTCTACATTTCCGTGAAAGTTTCCGTGCATTTTCTTGTCGAGTAGGTGTTGGCAGAATTTTTCAACCTCTGCTTTCTTTACTTCGACTTTTCAAAGTAAAGCATCTAGGTGGAGCAATGCACTTTCATCACCCCTGATGTTAAAATTCAGGTCAAGGGTCCCGGCCGCCTTCTCCACGGCTTTGTAAAGGAACGCTCCTTTACCAATCATCTCGTGCTTCCTGACCATTTTTAGGAGAGGATCTCTGTCATTTGCAACAGTGTAAGCTGTACTTAGAAAAATTCGGTTATGAAGACATTGGAGATTTAGAAGTCCGCGTGCGCCTTGACGGCGTGAGATGTATAAACGCGGAACGGACGAATTGATATGCAAGCTTTTATGCCCCATATATGCATGATCTTACGTGTGGCGATAGCAAGGGCCGTAAGCTCGTCCTTCGTCCATTGAACCACCCCAAACGAGTAGAGTAGAACCGGGACGGCAAGCATGTTAGACTAAAACAACAGATAGTTTATAAAGTTTCAATCGCAAGTTTACATTTGATTAAATTCTAAGGCTTTGGAATTGAAGCAGTTCAATTTTTAACATCAAAATCTGTAAATTGTTTAATTTTAACAGATTCAGAATTGCCCTATAAAATCAATCAATTATTGTTTAATTTCGAATACACGAACTCCAGTTCAATTTTTAAAACCATTAATTAATTTATACTTACAGTTCATCCAAGTAAAACGCTTTTTGTCACAAAATTTCAATTTCAAAAACTATTAATCATGTTTTGAGTAAGTCTTGAAAACTGCATTTTAAAAATCTTTTATTTGAAAATGTACCCCTAAAAATAAAGATCTAAAATGGAAATTTTGATAGTAAATGATTTTAGAGTTACACTTTGTAAACTGAATTGTTTCATAACTGAAAAAGTTAACAATTCGACTTAGCATTTAAAAAAAAGTTTAAATCAAACTTATTTTAAATTGCATTATATATCTTGTGATATGAAATTTGTGATATTTCAAGTGATTAGATAGATTTTTCTTCTAAAAACATGTAATAATCCCGTTCAAAAAATAAATTCACAGCCATTCCCGGTCAGTTAATAAATTCCAAAATAGTAAGCTTTCTCCACATTTTTTTACTTCTTTTTAAAGGTATTTTTAGACTTTTACTTTATTTTATTATTATTATACCATTAAGCCATTTCCCTTTCGGGGTAGGCGTGACTTGCTCGGTTGGAAAGTAGTATTGGGTATATGGGTGAATTGGTGTAGAGTATATAGGTATATGTTAGATAGGTATATAGGTGTAAAGTAGATAGGTATATAGGTGTTAGGTATATATGTTTTAGATTGATCTGGAATTCTCGTGTCATTTATTCAAATGACACGTTTATTCCGCAACACTGCTCCGACCCAGGTTGCTGATCAATCTCTCTAGCGATCACCACAAGTGAAGAGCCTCACAAAATTGTTATGTATGGTTCCCCACTTGGGCCCATTAGATTCCAAGGTCTTTGTTTCAGGCTTCATTCATTCTATTGTCACTCTGTTTACAAACTATTTGTCGCCACACTTTTCTGTCCTGGCATACTACTCTAGCTTCCTTCACGCCCATGCATTTTTTCATGCAAGCTCGTGTGTTTCTAGGGCTTCTTACGTCTCTTCGGATTAATGTCTCATTTACCGATTCTAACCATTCTTTCGGCGGTCTACCTCTAGGCATTCTGCCATTTACTTTACCTTTGTACACTTGTTTGGTCAGTCGCTCATCTTTCATTCTTTCAAGATGACCGAACCATCTTAACTGATTTCTTTCCCATGTGTCAACTATTGTCTCTTTTGCACCACATTCTTTGAGGATTGTCTCGTTTCGGACTTTATCCATCAGTGTTTTCCCGCATATTATGCGCAGAGGTCTCATGCCGATCGCGTTAATTTTAGTCCTGTCCTTTTCTTGACATGTCCATGTTTCGCTACCGTATAGTATATTAGTTTTTTTTAAAATTAAACTAATTATTCCATATTTAAAACGCACTATTTTCTTATATTTAAGCCTTATTACATTCTCATCCTATAATGAGCAGGTGTTAGATTTGTGTAAAATTTTGCCCCCCCCCCCCCCCGTTGTTGTCAAATGTCCACGTTTTGAGACTCCCTGAATCCTAAAAACAGGTTTTTACAAATTTTTCTGTCTGTCTGTTTGTCTGTAGAGTGTATTGGCCTTCCAGGTGCTGAGGTGTGTTCGGCTGCTGCATCGGCTGGCGTGGCGGTTCTGGTTTCCTTGGATGCTTCCTTGGCGTGCTGTCGTGTCGGCTGGCTTGGCCTGCTCATGATAGAGGTTCGAGTTGCCTACTTTCTTTGGCGAGCCAACGAAACTGCTTCTTCAAAGGATGGATGTGTCGAGTAACGGATGTCGTCTCAATCTCAAGGACCGATAAAGGGCTGGACTCTCGGACTGGATATCCTTCAAGGGTCTTTTCATTTCCCTCGTTCACTCCAATCCGACTATTTCCTCAGTGGAAAAGCTCCAATATTTAAAGACTAGTCTCGTGGAATCAGCTGCTCATCTGGTGAAAAATATAGCTTTGATGGACGAGAATTTTTCGAACGAATGGAACGCTGTTATATCTTTTTATGAAAATCGGCGTCTCCTTGTCAATGCAACACTTCAGTCGTTCTTCTCAATGAAGGAAATGTCGCAAGAATCTGCCAGCGAAATTGAACGACTCTACACCTCAACTATGCAAATTTATCAAAGTTTGGAAGCTTTACAACGATCGATTCAGCAATGGGATGATATCTTGATATTCATGACCATTCAGAGACTTGATTCTGAATCAGTCAAAATGTGGGAGCAACATCTGGTATCATCGAAGGAACCACCTGATTGGAATAGCTTTCGGGAATTTTTGATGACAAGAATGCTCTCACTTCAAGCCTTTGAACATTCTCATCCCGAGAAATCTTCATCCAGGAATTCACGAACGATAGCCCGATCTCACTTCTCTAGTGCTGAGTATAAGGATCAAGGTCACGGAACTCGGGGTACTGCATGTCCATTATGTTCAGAGATGCATACTGTTCATCGATGCCCCCAGTATCATAAAAAAACTCCAGAGCAACGGAAAATTCGTCACATCAATTAACTTATGTTTTAATTGCTTGGGCGCTCATCGAGCTTCTCTCTGTCGATCTACAAGAAGATGTCTCAACTGCGGTCAGCACCATCATACATCCCTCCATCATACATACCTCAAATCAAATCGAGAGGCACTTGTCAGGGGAGAACGGAACTCAACCTCAGTGACATCAGACTTGGAAACGAAGCAAGTCAATCATGTATATCAAGATTCGGAGACTATTTCAACTACTTTGCTGGCTACTGCTCGAGTTAAAGTCATTAACGATCACAATAAAACTCTGGAAATTCGAGCTCTATTGGATCAAGGCTCAGAAGTATCACTTGTTACTGAAAACTTGGTTCAACGGTTGCGGATTCCTCGAAATTCATCACCCATTGCTCTTTTGGGAGTTGGAGCTCAAAAGTCGGACAAAGTCAGGGGAATAGTTTGGCTAACCATTCAATCACGTTTTGACTCCTCCACAACAATTCCTGTCAGGGCTTATATTCTTCAGAAATAGACCTCAATGATCCCTGCAATACACAATCCCTGTGCCAATGCACAACACCTCATGAATTCGCCCTTAGCCGATCCCTGTTTTACAGAACCAGGAAATGTTGACATTATCATTGGCGCCGATCTCTATGGTCAAATCCTTGAGGGGCCTATCCGTAAAGGACCAGTAAACTCTCCAGTCGCTCAACTCACTCAATTGGGATGGATTATTTCAGGCCCATGTGACATCACATCTGCGAGTCATCAAGTTAGTTCATATCACTGTTCAATCGATCAAGAGTTGAACGATTTAGTTGAACGATTTTCGCATCAGGAAGAAATAGCATCTTCGTCCATCAAGTTATTATCACCATCGGAACAACATTGTGAAGATCACTTTTCCTCCACTCACTCACGAGATATAACTGGCAGATACATCGTTACCTGCCGTTTGAAAGACCTATAGAGCAATTAGGAGACTCTAAACCAGCATCACTACGAATGATGAAGAGTCTTCAACAAAAATTTGAAAACAATCCAGCTTATTGTCATATCTACTCATCGTTTCTTCGTGAGTATGAACATCTCCAGTATATGATTAAAGTTCCTGAGGCGGAGTTTGAACCAAGAACAGTTTTCTATCTTCCTCATCACGGGGTAATACGAGACTCTAGCTCTACCACTAACTTGAGAGTTGTGTTCAATGGGTCATGGCGAGCCGTTGGAGGGTCATCACTGAATTAAATTCTTCACACGGGCGCTAAACTTCAAGTTGATTTATTTGACCTCCTTATCTGGTTTCGACACAATAGAAATATATCTTTTCATCAGATATTGAGAAGATGTATCGTCAGATCAAAGTGCATCCAGACGACTGGGATTTCCAACGTATCTTGTGGAAAGAAAATCAACAGATTGTCAAATATCAACTGACTACTGTCACTTACGGTATCGCTTGTGCTCCATTTCTTGCACTTCGATCAATTCTTCAACTAATTCAGGATGAGGGGAGCAAATTTCCATTAGCAGTCGACACTCCGACAAAGGGACGTTACGTCGATGATGTCTTTGGAGGTGTGACAACCATCGAAAAAGCTTTCCATTAAAAAAGTGGATCAGTAATCATCCGGACATTCTCAAATTTATTCCCTCAGAAAATCGAGTCACCACTACGTCTGTCCATATCAAGGATAATGTTGTCCACGCCTTGGGGCTATTGTGTAATCCTTCGTCTAATAGCTTACATTTCAACTTGTCACCCTACATCCCAGCTCCAATCAGTAAACGAGTTGTACTATCTCAAATTGCTCAATTATTTGACCCGCTAGGTTTATTATCCCCCGTATTGATTAAGTTTAAAATTTTTATGCCAGAATTATGTACCATCAAACTTGGCTGGGATGATCAGCTAGCTTCATCACAATTGTTGACGTGGCAATATCTTCAAAAAATCCTCGATGGGTTAGAAATCTTTCGAATTCCTCAGTGGATTGGAACTGACCCACAAGCAAAGACAGAAATTCATGGATTCTGTGATGCTTCACAACTGTCCATGGCTGCCGCAATTCAAATCAGAACAGAATCATCAATTGATGAAGTGAACGTTCCATTTTTGTGTTCAAAAACGAACGTCGCACCTTTAAAGCGAATGACTATTCCTCGCCTAGAACTTTCAGCAGCTGTAATGCTTACAAAGATTGTCGCTTATTGTCGTCAAGTCCTGAATCTTCAAGAAACACGGTGTTATCTCTGGACAGACTCATCTATCGTCTATCTCTGGCTGAATAGCCATCCTTCAAGATGGAAAGACTCCGTACATAACAGAGCTTGTTTCATTCAGGAAACTCTTCCTCATGCACAATGGAAGCATATTTCTGGCAAGATTAATCCCGCAGATTGTGCTAATCGAGGTTTGTCAGCAATGGAGCTCCAAGATCATACAATTTGGTGGACAGGTCCATCGTGGCTTTCGGAAAACTCATCAAATTGGCCAAACTGTATTCCAAGTTCCAAGAAATCTAATCAAGACACGGAGCAGCGACCAACTTCCGTTCCAGTCTGTTTGCACATCACCGGTTCACCAGAAAGTTGGGATTTATTGAATTGCTACTCGTCTCTTCCACGTTTTTTCCGTATCATTGCTATGTGCAAACGGATGACACAGATTCTCCTTAGAAAAGCGCAAACATCATTAAGAGATCCATTACCCCTAGTGAACTGAACGAAGCTGCAAATTATTGGATCAAGATTACGCAACAGGAATATTTTCAGAGAGAAATTACCATTCTGTTCACCAAATAAGAGCTTCCCACATCGCTCGCTCTCCTTCGGCTTTTGCCATTCATTGACGCTCAAGGATTACTACGAGTTGGTGGACGTTTGATGCATTCATCATTGGCTTACACCACAAAGCATCCATATATTCTTCCAAAAATCTCCACGTTAACTACCTTGATTATTTGCGATGCTCATGATAAAACTCTTCATGGCTCAACACAGGACACTCTCAATTTCATCCGACAGCACTACTGGATTGTTGGAGGACGAGCACCAGTTCGCTCATTCATCCTCAAGTGCGTCAAGTGCACACGCAATCGACGCGCCCAAGCGCAACAACTAATTGGCCAACTTCCGGCATCTAGAGTTAATCCTGCTCGACCGTTTCTGCACTCAGGTGTTGATAATGCAGGACCATTTGATTTAAAGACATTGAAAGGTAGAACTGCGCGCAGTTACAAGTCGTGGATTGCCTTGTTCATTTATCATGCAACATCAGCAGTCCACTTGGAAATCGTCACTAATTATTCCACCGATGCATTTCTTGCTGCATACAAGAGATTTACGTCAAGACGAGAAATCTGTGCAACCTTGAACAGCGATTGTGGAACCAACTTCAAAGGAGCAGACAAAGAACTTAGAAAACTTTTTTCTACTGATTCTTCTGACCTCAAACATCTCGCTTCCCTCATTGCAAATGATGGAACGAAGTGGAATTTTAATCCACCAGCTGCTCCACAGTTTGGCAGAAAGTTTGAGGCTGGCATCAAATCAATGAAATATCACCTGCGACGTGTCGTTGGTGAAGTGAAACTGACTTACGAAGAAATATCGACCGTATATACTAGCGCAAATTGAGGCGATTCTAAATTCGAGACCATTGTGTCCTTTGACTGAAGATCCAGAATATTTAGGGGTTCTGACTCCAGGACATTTCCTAATTAGCCAACCGTTAGCGCTTATTCCAGAACCAAACCTAGAAATGCTTCGGATCAATCGACTTTCTCAATGGCAACGACTTGGCCAAATGACTCAGAGTTTCTGGGCAAAATGGTCCAAAGAATATCTTCAACGTTTTCAAGCCATTTACAAATGGAATCGAAGCGCAACCCCAGTCACAGAAGGTGATCTGGTTTTGATTATTGACGAGCGGTACCCACCAGCTAAGTGGCCCTTAGGCAGAGTGATAGAGGTCCATCATGGACCAGATAATATTGTTCGAGTGGCTTCTATCAAGACAAGCTCTTCAATTATAACCAGAACAATTATCAAGTTATGCCCTCTTCCAGTCACATCCGGGTCTTAAGTTTATTCATCACCGAAGGCGATGAAGGCGGGCGGAAATGTTAAAAATGTATGCTCGTTATAACCTTGGAAAAATTCATTATAGACAAATTATTAGGAATTCGACTTGTCTCGTCCTTGGCCACTGCACCGGTTATTATTCTTGAAAATCCAAAGGTCGACTCATTGTTCTTTTTAGGCAGGTGCCTGAAGGGTTGCCAGGTAATTGGAATGAACGAACTACCTCGTTCGACAGTGGGAGGAGCGAGACACGTCTTTCTCAAAAAAAAGCTCAGTTCCGTTTGGGACCCCGGAGCGAATGGTCGTGCATCGGTTTAAGATTCAGTGTTTTTTTGGTGCGCAGCCTTTCATGAGTCGTCAGGCCAATTCAAGGCCAAGGGATCCACAGTGTAGTTCTACGATTGCCTTTGGCGAGCGGGCAAGTGATCCACAGTGTAGTTCTACGATTGCCTTTGGAGACGGATGCGGATGTTCTTCGGGATTTGGCGCTACTATACTGCCGTCCTGATGAAGAAACATAACATCTACAGTTTAACGTGAGGCCTGTTTACTTCTACGCCGCAACACGAAGGTGACCCTTATGTCAAACTGCAGTTGTACAATTTCTTCATCAGGACGGCAGTATAGCCATTGGATGCAAGTTGCCTACTTTCGTGCCATGTGTGGAGGCAGCTGCGCACGCGGTGTGTCCACTTGAGTGGTGAGATGTTCTTGAAGGCGCCTTGCCTAATCATCGTGGATCATCCGCAAAGGCCCGAGCCTTATTGTGTCGTCTTGGTTCACTCGCGAAGGCCCGAGCCTTGTTGTATCGTCTTGGTTCACCCGCGAAGGCCCGAGCCTTGCTGTGTCGTCTTGGTTCACCCGCGAAGGCCTACTTCTGGCGTGGGGGCCTGGCTGGCCCGTTTTGGATTCTGTTCTTCCAGGTGCTGAGGTGTGTTCGGCTGATGCATCGGCTGGCGTGGCGGTTCTGGTTTCCCTGGATGCTTTCTTGGCGTGCTGTCATGTCGGCTGGCTTGGCCTGTTCATGGTGGAGGTTCGAGTTGCCTACTTTCTTCGGAGAGCCAACGGAGCTGCTTCTTCGAGGGATGGATGTGTCGGGTAACAGATGTCGTCTCAATCTCAAGGACCGATAAAGGGCTGGACTTCTTGTTATCACTGGACGTCGCGAAATTGTTGCGATTCCTGCTTTGACTGTAATTCTGTATTATTTTCATTATTAATCACTACGAAAATATAAACATTTATTTTAGTTCAATGTTCACTGATGCTTTCATTGGGTTGTCCCTCCCCAACTCTCTTGGCTTTTAACATGGGGAAACCCCCCATTTTCACGAATATGAGACTGAAAGGTGTGCATTTCAGTAAAACGAATGCAAATTACATGGACATCTTCAAATCACTTCCCCGAATGTGAAATATGCATTGATTTTTTATTTTGACCCCCGCCACACTTCCACCATGCCCCAGAACCCAACCCTATAAATATTTTGGTCCGCAAATTATCGGTACCCTTACAACAAGAGAAACCAATTATAGGCAATATACAAAATCAGTACGGTCAATTCATGTCGTTTTTAATTGCTTAAACAATGTTTGTATTGTTTAAATGTAACTTCTGACTGGAATAACGCAAGGAAGTGAAGTTTTTCCAAATTTGTTCAACAAATTTCATAGAATTCTGGTATGTCTGGTATTTTTACCACTTGCCCATAATTTTCTAAGCAATTTCGATTTTTCAGAACATTTTTTTGGGGCAAAATATAATAAATTTACACCTTCTTCGAGTGAAATGAACTAATTAGGGTAAATCCAAAATCAACACGATCAATTTATTTTATTTTGAATTGTTAAAATAATGATTGATTATGGAAATGTAATTTTTGACTGAAATAAGGCAGTGAAGTGTAGTATTTTAGTAAATTAGGCAACAATTTTCCCAGCAAATTACAATAGATTCTCCCATGATGACATTTTTCAATACTTACCCATAATTGTTTAAACAATTTTCATTTGTTTAAAACCTTTTTCGACCATATTTGCACTTTTTCTAAATGACATGAACTAATTATTTAATTGTTTGTGTTGATTTTTGATTTGAATTAAATAGTTCAAGTTACTCGGAAAAGGTGTGAATTTTTGATATTTTGTCGAAGTAAATTGTTTTAACAAATGAAAATTCTTTCAAAACTGCTGGGTTAGTAATCAAAAGTATCAGCATAGAAAGAGCTAATGAAATTTATTGAAAATTTTCCAAAAAAAAGCACTTTTCTGCATTATTATAATCAAAAGTTACATTTTAACAATGCAAAATAATTTAAACAATTATCTTTCGTTGTAAGGGTACCAATAATTTGCGAAAATATGTTTAGAACGTATTGTTTGAACAAATAAAAATTGTGTAAACAATTGATAATAAATTAAAAAATACATGAAAGTTGATAATTTGACCATTAAAAATAATCTGTGTTGAAAATCATACACAAAAGTAATATATACGACCAATATACCGCAAATTACTTGATCCTCGTTTAGAGTGCGGATTTGGGGCATGCTGGAATGAGGTGGGGGGGGGGGTCAATATCAAAGCATACGATAGATTCAAGGAAGTTATTTTACGAAGTCCATGTAATTTGCACTCGTTTTATTGAAATGTACGCCTTCCAGTCTCATATTCGTAAAAATGGGGGGTTTCCCATGCATTTGCAATCAAACCATCCTTGTATACATATATGTACAATAAATTACTAAGATTATAGTATAATTTATTAGAGATTTATACAGGGTGTCACAAAAGTCCCGGGACGGCTGAATATTTCCTGAGGTAAGATATTTTTCAGAGAAGTCAAGGTAACTTGAAGCAACTTTCAAAGAGGAATTCAATGTTAATCTTTATTTTGATCTTGACGATGACCTTCAAGATTTTTTCAAGGTCAACTTCTTTTTATTATTGGAAACCCCCTTTTTTACATCGGTAATCGACAGAGCGGGAAATTTTACGTCAAAATTTGTACCCAAGTCATACATAGGTACATTGTAAGCTTGAAGGTTACTCTAAGGTCATTTAAACTTAAACAAGGTCTGAATACCTCTGGGAATAGAAGCTTCTTAACTTTTTTTCGTCACGAGGAAAGTTACTAACTTTAACAAGGCGTATTCAGTAGTAACCTTAAACATAACCTTGACGATGACCTTCAAGGTCATTTCAAGGTCAATTTTTTCCCATTAGAAACCCCTTACAAGGTTACAATGTACTTATGTATGAGCTGGGTACATATTTGAACCTAAAATTCCCCGCTCTATCGATTTCCGATGTAAAAAAGGGGGTTTCCAGTTTTTTTAAGTTGACCTTGAAAAAACCTTGAAGGTCATCATCAAGATAAGAATAAAGGTCACCATTGAATTCGTCGTTGAAAGTTACTTCAAAAATGACTTGACCTCCCTGGAAAATATCTTACCTGAGGAAATATTCAGCCGTCCCGGGACTTCTGTGACAGCTGGTATAGATAGATATAAAAAATCGATCACAAAGCGCGAGTACTGTAATGAGAATGTGTTCCTTAACGTCGATAGAGCCTTAAGTAAATAATTGTGTTTTTAATGTAAGATAAAAACAACTAGGAACCAACATGTTTCGAAGCCAGCTCCTCAGGAAAATTTGTAATAGGAAACTGCTAGGAAATATTGCTATCGTATGCGAATATTCATTATAAATGAAGGTATGAATTTGAAATTAAGTATTAAGATACTATTTAAATTTTTTTATATATGTGTTGATCTTTAATATTTCTGAAAGCTTTTACACATATTTGTATTGGTTTAAACAACAATCCGTAGAAATTCCGTGTTACTACCCTTGCTTATAAAAATTTAACAAAACTATAAACTTTTTTATTATTCTTTATATTATATTATATTATACTTTATATTATTTTCCAAAAATAAACTAAAGGAAACTTCAATTTCAATCTATGATGAAAAACATATCCTTTTTTTTGATCGTGAAAAGTAACGTCAAAAATAAAAAAATTTGGAGAAAAGAGAGAACACACAATATAATGTTGATTAATAAAATTATTCATGTGAAAAGGACTAGAAATTCGTTGATGTCAATTTTTTGATAAAACGTATAACTTTCATTTTAACCGTAAAAAATAAAATTAATAATAAATTAGCCATAATTTACAGCTGCGATTTAAACTAACAATGAAAATATTTATTTAAGACTAAAAATCGACCAAAGATTTTAAATGTATTAAATGTTTCAATATATAAAATATAAAACGCAAAAAATACACGAAACTTTATTTGTGGACATGTGTGTTACATATTTGTACCTATCTATATAAATCCAATTTTATATTAGGTACACAAATTATATATAATTAAAAAAAAAACCACCGTAGGGTCCCACTAAGAGCAACTGCCATCCAAAAAAAATGTCAATAGCCCCCAGTAGCACCGCGGTAAATCACACCTATGGCCACGTCTTACAACCGTGAGATGGGTGGTCATAGGAAACGACAAAATCACAACGACCCTCGTGTGTCTTGAGGGCACGAAGCGACCCAACGATGACAGCTTTCTGCATCCATCTCGCAAGTGCCTTGGCATATTGTTGGCACGCGGGTATGGCTTTAAGGTTACGAACCAGTGATAGTTTATTTATATATATATATATATATATAAAGGGTTAAACAACCACCGCAGTGTCCCACTGAGAGCAACTGCCATCTAAAAAATGACACCGGCTCCCAGTAGAACCGCGGTAAATCACAATTATGGCCACGTCTCACAACCGTGAGATGGGTGGTCACAGGGCTTGAGGACACGAAGCGACCCAAGGATGACAGCTTTCTGCATCCATCTCGCAAGTGCCTCCAAGAGCACCTATCGCAAGGACAACTATTTGTACCGAACATTTTGGGTATAGTCGTAGAAGCTCTCTTTTAAGGTCTTGATACCTCTCCATCTTTACTTTCTCCTTGGCAGTGATAATGCATTCGAACGGAGCCGAGAATTCGATCACGAATATAGTTCGTTTCTCGAAGTCTTGGAGAACGATGTCAGGCCTCGAGTGTGCAACGGAGACTGCTGTCCGAAAATCGTAGTTTCAGAAAATTTGGCACTTCTCGTTGTGGACTATTGACTCTATCTCCCTTGGAGCGTTCGGCAGGGCAGGGGAGCGACCAACACCGTAAGAGCGACAAAGATTGTAATAAAGCACTCTTAGGGCCGCATTATGTCTATAGATATACGTTGTTCCTGCGTGGGTCGGACACTCCGATAGTATGTATTCTAGGTACTCAGCGTGAACATGACACGCTCTGCACCTATAACTGGGAACTTCTTGACATAAAATGCGGTCACGGTATGCTAAGGTGGAAACGACACCGTCCTGGCTCGCCAAAATAAAACCCTCTGTACCTGAATTAAGCCCTGATGATCTGAGGAAAGAAAAAGTTTGCACCTTCGGCAAGGACTGTTTTTCTACATTTCTGTGAAAGTTTCCGTGCATTTTCTTGTCGAGTAGCTGTTGGCGGAATTTTTCAACCTCTGCATTCTTTACTTCGGCTTTTCGAAGTGAAGCATCTAGATGGAGTAAAATTCACTTTCCTCACTCCTGATGTTAAAATTCAGGCCAAGGTTCTCGGCCGCCTGCTCCGCGGCTTTGTAAAGGAACGCTCCTTTGCCAATCATCTCGTGGTTCCTGACCATTTTTAGAAGAGGATCTCTGCCATTCGCAACGATGTAAGATGTACTTAGAACAATTCGGTTATGAAGACACTGGATATTCAGAAGTCCGCGTCCGCCTTGACGGAGTGAAATGTACAATCGCGGAACTGACGAATTGATATGCAAGCTTTTATGCATATGCATGATCTTACATGTGGTGATATCAAGGGCCTTAAGCTCGTTCTTCGTCCATTGAACCACCCCAAACGACGGGACGGCAAGCATTTTAGTCGCAGATACCTTGTTCAACGCCGACAGATTGGAAGACCAAATCTGTCGAAGAAGATGCTTGTATCTGCGTCGCAGAGACTCCTTCACTGATGTTACGTCCTGAAGGCGGTTTTGAGGCACGTCCAGGTATGTATAGATCTCTCCAGTATTAAGATGTTTGTATACCATTAAGCCATTTCCCTTTCAGGGTAGGCGTGACACTACCCGATTCGGGTAGTGTTTCTAGGTGGATAGTTTTCTTGTAGTTATAAATAACTACAAGTGTGGGCTCACCACACCCATAATATGCCAACAGCACGCAGTATTCTCGAATGGTCACCCATCCAAGTACTAACCGCGCCCAACGCTGCTTAACTTCAGTGATCTGACGAGAACTGGTTTTTTCAGCGTGGCATGGCCGTTGGCCATGTTTAATAACACTTATAGTAGGGGAGCCCAGCATGCTAAATGTGTTTTTTCTCCCACCCTTTGAAGACTTAAGGAATCGTGAAGATGATATATTAAAAAGAAAAAAAGTTTATATGATGTGTACCCTTTTAGTGGTGGGGGGAGCGTGTATAAATTTTCAAAAATGTAAAAAAAAGTAGTTAGAAAAAAATTCTCGAGCGCGTCAGCGTTTGATAGCGTATACGACCTACGAACTTCTGACCACACAGAGATATTAATCTGCCGGATTGCGAGTGGAAGGTGGCCGTACAAAGAAGTGGAAATTAAAAAAAAAATTTTCACTCGAGCTTGTCAGAAATTCAAGAGAGATGTTAAGTGAACCCTAAAAAATGTCCTATTATAAAGTCTGACGATTTGAACGTGACTGAAATTCACAGCCGATTTTTCAAAATGCAAAAAAAAATTGTGACATTGAAATACTTGAGCGCATCAGATTTTTATACAGACTGTTTAGCTTGATGCACTGTTCACGCTGACTCATATTCTGACAATTTTGTGAAGGGATTTTTTAAATCTGACAATTGAAAACAAATTTTTTTTTTTTTAATTTTTATTTTTAATTTTTTGTTTGTATTGAAAATAATGAAAATGAGCACAAAAAAAATATATATATTTAATCGTCGTCGTCTTTCGTTGTACATAGACGCGTTGTTGTGATGTTGTGATCAGCTGTGATGGCATCATGGCGGCAGAAAGCAGTGTGTAGCAGTGCGAGAGAGTAAGACATAGAGAAAGAGTAAGAAAGAAAGAGTGGCGCGGAGTGGGAAATACATAGTTCTCTGTAGTTGTAAACACTACACTCTATTGATAATTTTAGATAGTTCGGCTTAAGAAAATCGGCAGATTATGTTATTCCTACAATTTTTAAATATTTTTCTTTCAAATGAAAAAAAAAAACCGCGCTCGAACATTTCGAGGTTATGACTTTTTTTTTGCAACTTTGCGATTCGTTTATTTCTTTATGACACGTTTAAATCGTCAGATTATTATAGAGATTTTATTTCTTGCATGTAATTAACTTATTTTGTTTAAATCTGATGCGCTCGAGTTTTTTTAAGGATCGATTTTTTTTTACTAATCTGATCGACTGCCCTAGACGCACACCCCTATATTAAGGGTTCATATGTGGTGGAAGTACATAACAAGGTACAAGGTTTCTTTTCTTATATTAATCTGTCAGGCTCAAGTTACTTCCAAAATCCCCGCTTGGGCTCCCCTACTATTATATGCACAAGCTTAGGGTCCTTGGGAATGCCAGCAATCTTTCCTTTCTTCAGATTGATTTTGGCACACTTGTCCAAAGTCCATCCCAATCTCTCCTGTGTAATTCTTGACGATATTTATAGCAGTTTGAAGTTTGCTTTCACTAGAGGCATAGATCTTCAGGTCATCCATATAAAATACACGGAAAAAATTTATCCGTAAAAAAGTCACGAACTAGTAGCTATGTCTCGGATATGAGAAAAATTCATCGGATATTTATGTATTTTCGTAAATAACCTACGAACTTTGAGAAAGATTGACGAACTCGATGTGAAAATTCTAAAACGGTTCATCACTTTTTTTTTTACGTGAATAATTACAAAAATATTACGAGTGATTGGGAAAAGATTCTCAGAGCACTCACGAGCTTGCCCGACAAATCTGGGAACTCGAAACTAAGTCTCCCTGTACGTGGCCCACGCACACACGCGCGGTGCGTGTGTGCGCTCGTATGTGTGCATCGAGCTCGTCGGATGAGTGGCTAGAAGTTTTATAATACCTATTTTGTTTGGCCTCGATGGCTGCGCGTGTTTACGCACTCCTGGTTTATGTTTAGAAACTGGTGAGTCAGCAGTGTTTGAGGTTCGAATCTTCTGAGTTGCGAATTTATAAATTGATATAAAATTAAATCGCACCAATAAAATTTTTCCTCTGTTTATTTCAGTCTGAAATTTTCAGGAACTGTTCGTAGGAAATTCGAACTGTTCGTAAGAAACTTCGAAATTTATCCATATATTTCTCATAGAAATAAGGATTTAATGTTTCATTTTTTTATCTCGTATCCGAGACCTAGCTACAAGTTCGTGACTTCTTCACGGATAAATTTTTTCCGTGTATATGAGTGACCTTATGCTCGCACTGGTTAGTGTCGCCACAGAGATATCCAAAAGAATTCCGTAGTGCGAGAGATAGAGGCAGAAGTGTGATGCGAAAAAGCAAAGGGCTCATGGTATCACCCTGAAAGACGCCCCTCTGGAAGGTGACGTTGTTCGTTGTCACACGATAATTTCTAGATGAAATAGTAAATCTAGTTTTCCAAAGAGGCATCAATCTCTCTATACATCTCACTATGTACGGATGCACCTTCAAGCTTTCCAACAACCAGATGATAAGTCTATGAGAGGTTGAATCGAAAGCTTTCCGGTAGTCAATCCAGGCCATTGACAGGACGCGCTGATGGGCTGCAGCGTCTTTACAGACACACCTGTCAATTAGCAGGTTCTCTCGACAGCCTGCTACACCTTTTTTCGAGCTACGTTGTTCGTACATCTCTCGCCACACAGGCTCAATTTGTCGAACAATCCTGTCGTTTAGGACAACTGTAAAGATCTTATACAGTGTGTTCAAACAAGTTATTGGCCCGTAATTCTCTGGGTTGGACAAGTTGCCTTTTTTCGGCAGGACTATAGTGCGTCCTAACACCAGCTACTGCGGAATATATATACACACACATATACACTCCGCGCTCCCTTATACGACATTCCCCTATACGTCCGCTCCATTATACGACCAGTTGCCGCTCCCCTATACGACGGAAAGGTCGTTCTCCACCATCCCCACTCTTTCGCTCAAAGCTCGCGCGGGAAGCAAATAGTCTCGCGCGTGAATATGATATAGTCAGCTGTCAGTGACGCAGGATTCAACGCGCATGCGCAAGACCACGTGCGATTGTTGGTATTGCAAGTGGAAGGGTTCCCCTTGCGCCGTCGTATAAGGGAACGTTTTCGGTCCCGAGCTCGTCGTATAAGGGAGCGCGGAGTGTGTATATATATATATATATATATATATATATATATATATATATGTATGTATGTGTGTGTGTGTGTATATATATAGTTAAAAGTTCTTCATAAAGACAACCGCAGGATTTCGCCGGGCAAAACTCTGATCCGGCAAAAGACTCATGCACCATGAGGGCACGGAGCGACCCAAGGACGACCGCCTTCTGCATTTTCCCCGCAAGCGTCTCAGCATTTTGTTGACACGCAGGGATGCTTTTCAGGCTATTAACCAGTGAAACCTTGGCACCTCCAAGAGCGCCGATGATCAAGACGATTAGCTTAACAGAATATTCCGGGTATAACCGTCGCAACTCCCTTATAAGGTATATATATATATATATATATATATATACCTTGGCTGTGACGTTTTTGTCAGTTGGTGCCGAAAATTCGATAACGAACATGGTTCGTTTCTCGAAGTCAAGGAGAATTATGTCAGGCCTCGATTGCGCAACAGAAACAATTGTCGAGAATATGAAGTTCCATTATATGCGACACTTTCTCATTTTCGACAATTGACTCTATTTCTCTAGGAGCGTTTAGCGGAGAGGTATTTGGGCTAATGCCGCTAATGCCTATAATATATATATATATATATATATATATATATAAGAATAATATTTTTATGTTATTTCTTGCTACCTACTTTTGATCAATTTGTTTCTGAACAAAAATCACATTCGAAAATTATATTCAGAACAAAAGAACGGTAAAACGCTTCGTCATGAATACAAACGAACAAACCACCTCTTACTATAGTACTTACTGCTCTATTTAAATCTCCCACGCATATAAAATAAGACGAGGAAGAAGGTGTTATTTTTGGTACAATCCATTTCGAGTGGTCTTTACTTTGACTCCATTTGTCCCATTGACCAACTTTTATGGCATTTATATTTTCTACAGTAAAAGGCGAATCACAATTTGATGGTAAAGGCTTGAGTTTATCAGGCCATGTCTGAGCATAAATTGATGTGTGATAGAGGTTGGCCAGCGTTTGAAAGCAATCTACATACAATTTGGAATCTGACCGACTAAAAGAGTGTATTTTTATTAAATTTTGCCCGTAGGTCGCATAATGATGGAGTGGTGCACCCAAATTTTGATTTCCTGGGTAGATTAATTTCTCAAACTTATTTCGTACCTCGACCGGCCAAGAAATAAAAACGTGCGAAGCGTAAACTTGTGGCTTAAATGTTATCATTAAATCCAACAAAGTTTTCATTTCCTCAATAAAAGTATTGTCCTGTTTTGACGTCACACACGTGACCAGTTGGGCATTTGATTTTCCACTTGGAGGATATTTATACGAGTAGTGAGTATACGGATCGGGTGGAAATCGCGGGATAGAGTGGGACAATAAAAATCCTCCATTTTCGCTGTATGCTAAAACTCCTTTGGAATGACCATTGGAGGACGATGCATCAGTGTGAATGTCGTCAGCTGTTGTAGTGCTTTCTTTTATACGTTTGGAAACGACTGGACTTTCATCGTTCCACATGATGTATGTAATTGAATCTACTTGTTCATAAATCGGGGATAAGGTGACGCCTAATATCGATTTGGGGTCGGAAATGTCATACTGTCCTATCCCCGCAACTAACGTGTCATCTTCCGAACGATAAATGTAAGCATAGTCTAAACTATTTGGTCTCTTGTAAACCACGTAATATTTTACCCGATCGCCATTTTCGGCAAGGCATGATATTGGTCGAAAACATCTTTTTCCACTCCACGAAACCTTTTCGCTGGTTCGCGCCATGTAATTGTAAAGTGATGAGACAGGGTTATCTACGGTTATTCCGTTTTTCGTACAAACCGATTTAAAAAAATTTCCATTGCACGGCTCACTGCATTCCGACAAATAAGGTTTTAACCTGCAATCCGGGTTCGTAGATGTCGGAGGTTTGTGGCAAATCCTGTCTTTTGCTGGAAGGTACACGTTTAACAAGGGGGTACAAGGCCATGTCGCTTTATAAAGGTCATCGGTGGCACTGAATTGGTAATCGAGGTCAAACTTAATCATATGATGTCCCCGACCGCTATACAAATCTGCTAAATATCCCAAACTGGCCAGTTCAGAAGGAGTCTCAACTTTGCATGCATATATGTATCTGTGGACAGCGACTATCTTATCACTGGGGCACGTTATTTGCGAACACGTAGTGATGGACTTTATATAAGCTGTGAAGGCCCTGTGGTGCTCGCAAATATCCTCATAGCTGCAGCCAATCTCCTCCATATAAATATCCAAATGGCCCGCTTCCTCTCGCATGCCCAATAGTTTGCTTGCATGAATGACGTCGATAAATGCCGCATCTTCTTTCCTTAAAGTATTCTTCCTGTTGACAGTGAACCCCAACCCCCAAATGTTGTGTTCAAAAATCGGACCTGCTGGATCGATTGCTGGTAAAGAAAACAAAAGTAAAATTAATAAATAAACTATGCAGGTAGTGTATACCTATATAGTTTTTAAAATTACCCGATATTCGGTCAATGGTCCTTATTTTGGCATCTTTCAGTGTTCTCGCTGCAATGCCTGCTATCTGACCACCGAGGCTAAATCCTATCAGGTGGATTTTTACGTATGCTGGAATTTTTTTATTCACGAATGTGGCCAACACGTCACCCACGATTGGAACGTTTACTTCCGCGACAAGGGTGTAATCGGATGCAACATGCCACAGCCACCACTCCTTCCATCCATGATCTATACGACAAAAATTACAATATTATTTTTGCAACACCCACCTCGAAAGTGAGAACTTCTATGCCTCTAAATTACATGCAAAGTGCTTCAGTCCAGCAGACTGTACGAGAATAATCATGGCGCATGCGCATTGTCAAATACATTTATTTTGCGAATAGACCCCATGAACGCGCATACGCACTTTAGAGATTAGTATCTTTGCACAATGGCAAAACAAAAATATTTTTAAATATTCATTTTAAACAATTTTATGCAGATTTGGCTAAAAACCACCATACGGGATCGGAAATTTGGTGAACATGTGTAAAGAAGTGCTAAATATTTTTCTTGGAAAGTTTTTAAAAAAATAGCGTGTGATACACGTGCTCTTCGCACTCGTCTACGTTTCCGCACTCTGATCGGTCGTGCGCCTCCGGCTTATACTGCAAGTTTCACACTCGTCAGCAACCGCCTATTTTACGCACTTGTAACACAAATAGCTATTCTCATAAGTCTGTCTTTAAATCCCCACAAATATATTATGATACGTACCATAAAATGCGCCTTTTCTCCAATCGACAAGTATGATGCAGTCGATGTCGTCGGTGCCCATGACGAGAGCGTTTTTTAGCTCTAGCGCGTCTATTAAATCTTTTGTATTGAAGCCGTGGATATAGAAAACCACTTTCTTCATTTGAGAAAATATAACGGTATTTGCATCTAGCGGATCATTGGGACGGGCAGTCTTGAATGCGATCATTGGTAAATCGAAAGATTCGCTTGTCCCTATCTCTCTAGAAAAGTTTTGCGTCTGAAAATTATCCTCATCGATCCTTTCGATAGTGGTGGGAACGTCTATTTTGATACCAGCCTTCCACAGAGCATTCCATTGAGCACACTTTTCTTCATCCGAATCATCCCAACAGTCGTTATATCCGTCACAACGCAAGTAGATGGGTATACACCTAAGAAAATTTTGTTTAGAAAAATGTGTTCAGTTTTCCACACAAAAATAGTACCTTCTGTTAGCACAGTGAAATGCGTCACCATGGCATGAATTGCAGTCTTCTTCGTCACTTTCGTCTTCGCAATGTGCAATGCCGTCACAAATTTTTTCAGGTATAGGACACTTCTGGAGACAGTTTAGTTTTTTCTGAGTTCTCCAATAATTAGCGTCTCCGTATAGAGCGGAAGTATAATGTAATGATACTAGCAATAAAACGTATGGCGTTAGTTGAAATTGCATTTTAAGTATAATAGATTGAAAGCTGCAGCTTCTTGTAGAAAAAGAAGTGTTCAGATCATCGCATTGATCTTCATAAACTCGCGGAAATGCTGCGCAATCTGAAGTGTTTTTATAGGAAGCCAGAATACTGATAAACTGCATTACACAGTGTCATGATCTCTTTTCGTCACATCTGTGATATCGAGATATATTGATTGCAAAATCGAATTACTAGTAAAATCAAATAAGATATTTTTTACGGATATATGCGTCCATGAGAAAGATGAAGATAATTATTAGACTGACGACAATTGAAAACCAAAATGCTTTTAGAAATTGTAGACAGTGGTCACACATTTTTGACATTGCAATGTACATTTCCAAATTGGATCCACATATGAAAGAGTGAATTTAATCACTGTTTCTTTCTTATTGATTATGGTTTTCTGCCGTTCTATGAACATTTGAAGATGAAAGCTGAAATAGTCAATCGAGCCATTTTTTAACATTCGATTTTTGGATTTAATTGATTCGAGGAGCAAACAAATTTTTTAAGTATTTTATGTTCCGTATGTTACTTGAATTTGTGATTCACCGTAAAATTGTGTGAAACCATAATAAAATGTTCTGTTTTTCAAAGAAATGTGTTTGCAATTCGATTAATAAAATCCTGAATTTAGCTGTTTTCAAAAAGAGCCTGAAACATTTGTTTAATCTTCGTTTTAAAATATTGTCGGGATGACAGACAACTATAATCAACAACAACATTAGCTAATTTTCTGATACGGAAAGAAATTACGAAGAAAAGTAACTATTTCTAAGATTACACGGAAAAAAGTGGATAGTTAGATTCACTTTTATGTATTGTTAACTTGAAGTTTACTTGTTCGCATTGTACAAGAAACAATTCAAATAGTTTTTGATACTGAATGAGATAATGATCTCAAAATATACAAAACCTAAAGTCAGCATTACTACTTGAAATTGTAAAAAGAAAGATTACTAGAACAACCCACATAGCACACTTCCCGAAAAAACCAGGTCTGTCCCAGGTTTAGACCTATGCTTTTCCCGAAAAACCCTAGGACAGACCTGGTTTTTTCGGGAAGTGTGCTATGTGGGAAGTAGCTTCAATAGCTATTTGAAATAGTACAGTTGAACATGTAAACTGTACGAATAACTAATTTTCATAGTAAGCAAAGAATTGTGAGTTTGATTTTTGCAAGTGAGTTCGATCTCCTTTCTCGCATTGCCGTAAGCACTGTGCGAGATTTTTAGCCTTACTACTTGAAATTGTAAGTAAGTTCAGTGGCACAACTAGAAACGCGTAGGCCCCCTCCGCAACATTTTTTAGGAGGTCCGTTTGAAATTAAAGAAGAAGGACGACGTATAACTTGCTTATCAGTAAAACAACAGATTTTCGCTTCTCAATCGACTCAGTCTATAAGACAGACCGCCCACTGACATTTTACAAAATGAAATAAATATTCGGAAACTATTTTATAATTTTTTCTCTTTTATCATAATATTAGTTGAGATAATTATTATAAATGAACATAGTGAATAACTCTGCTTTATACTTCAATACTGTTTTTTGTTTTGTACAACATTTTCAGAATTTAAAAATATTCTGAAGAATGATATAAAAAAAGTCCTTTTTTTACATTATTTCTACTATGGAATTTTCTGCTTATGATATTTTTAATTTCTTATAACACTAAAAATGATTAGGACCGTACTTGATAAAGGCACCCAGGTTCAAATATTATATTATTTGGAAGAAGTTTTTTTTTAGTAGAATAATGCATTGTTTTCGGCATATCATTTTTTGAAGCAAAAATTAAAAAATAATTTGTAATAAAATTTTACTTCAAATTGATTTCCAATTTTAACGTGTTAATAATTTTTTCAACCTTTTCACATTGATATTTGTAGAAATTACTATAATTTAATGACAAAAAAAATTTCATTTTGTTCAGATTTTTAACAACAATAAAATCTACCATACTACAGTGATATTGCGTTCTTTAATTTTTAATTTCTCGGAACCGAATAATTTTTTTTGTATTAAACAGTTTTTATTCTAATTCAGCATCCCCATATCTCATGCGAAAAATTTTATTTTTGCAATAAATTTAGATTTGAATCTCTATTCAACGTATGTCTCATCTTAAAATAGTGATTTCGATTTTGCATTTGATATATTATTACGATGTTTAAACTATTTTTTATTTATATATTATTTATGTAAATGAATGCTGCGTTTTAAATAAATCATTTTATAATAATACATATAAATTACTAATGATATATTAATTGTGTGAGTTAATACTTCTAAGAAAAATATTTGGGTGTACTTTCAAAAAGGACATATGTCCGATTTTCTTCGGGCTTCGTGTACTTATGTATTTTGACGCGCTGATTACGAATATGATAGTGAAAATTGGCGACTAGTCGATTTTCATGGTGAAAACCATGAAAAACCCATAAAAATCATGGTTTTTTGCGTTTATCTCAGCTAATATCGATCTCATTAAAACACACTTTTTTTATTTAAAACATTTTTTCGTACGAGTGATAGTTTTCGAGAAAATCAACGATATATCGATTTTTATTATTAAAACACCCATAAACCATGCTTCTTCACATTCTAAATGCACACAGAAAAAATAGAAGATAAACTTTACATCGATTTCCGACGAAAGTTTCGCTGCAACAAAAATTAACCTTGTCGAATAATCTTTACATGAAATTAAGATAATTCCGTGTTTTTAAACCATCTCGGAATAATTTGTCAGTTGTTTGTCAGTAAAAAAGCGTCTTCTGCTATGTAGTTCACAGCAGTCCAAAGAACAGTGTGAAGTATGGATGGAATTGGTCTGGAAATCAGGACACGAGATTTTTAAAAACATTGCACTTATTACCATTCTATTTTAAAAATAATTGCACTTATCGCGGACGAATGGTTATATATTTTTGATGACTGTCAATAAAGCACTCGAGAACATTCGAAAAAGTCGCTATATTTACTATGATCTTAACCATAATTCACAAGCTATGAGATATGAATTTCCGTTTTGAAAGTTTCGAGATCCGTCGGTATTGCAGTTCAATATAAAAGCCTTCTTACGAAGTAAAATTTTAAAGCTAAAAGATGATTTCTGAACAGCTACAACAACTATCGACCTTATTTCATGCTTCAAATTATTATTACTTAACATTTCATTTTTTGAATAATTTTTTGAACTCAGAATTTTTGTTACGTATGAGGGCACCCTGATTTGTAAAATTTTATTTTAAAAAGTTATTAAATAAATATTTATCAAGAATATTGAATGTAAATTGAACATTTTAATTTAATTTTTAATTTTGTACTGTAGATAACATTTTATATTAAGATAATATTGATGGAAATTTAAGTATATTCTATCAGGTATTTCAGGTTAGGTAGGTGAAATCAAAGATGTCTGCAAGCTGAGGGATGAACAATAATACCAATTGCATTGGGACAAAACTTTATTTTTTTCAAAACTCAGAAAAAAATGGTTTTTCGCCATGAGTGTATTTGGATATTATTCTTTATTTTCTGAAAACTATTCGATTAAATTATAAAATCCATAAAAAATGTGTAATGATTTTATTATTTAATTAAATAGCTTTCTCGAAATGAAAAATAATATCCAAATACACTTATCTTGAAAAATCGGGAAGACTGAAAAATTCTCGAGACTGTAAAATTCCTGAATTAGAAAATCTCTGAATAATGAAATTCTCGAATAGGAAAATTCCATAATAATAAAATTCCCGGGCAGTTTATAATATTACCGAAATGAAAAACTCCCGAATGATGAAATTCCCGACAGTTTATGATATTACCGAATTGGAAAATTCCCGAATAATAAAATTCCCGACATGAAATTGCCGAATTCTAGAATATCCAAATAACTAGAAAATTCCCCAATTATAAAATTCCCGAATTTAGACAAATGACAAATTTTTTCGATGAATATTATTTATTTATTAAAAATACAATGATCAAATATTTTTATCAAAAAAAAGCTTAATATTTAAAGTTTCTGAATTATTGAATTATTGAAAAAATATATTTTTGGATGAAAATTTTTTGACGACTGAAAAATTCTAGAAAATAAAAGTCATGACTCTTTCAAATTCCCGATTTGGGAATTTCCCGAATAATACAATTTTTGAATATGTAATAAACTTCCCTAATTGGAAAATTCCCGAATAAAGAATTTCCGAACAGCTTATGATATTACCAAAATAGGAAATTCCAGACAGTTTATAATATTACCGAGTTTGAAAATTCCCGATAGAAAATTGCCGAATTATAAGATATCCGTACTGGAAAATTCTTGAATTATAAAACTCCCGAAACAATGGAAAAATGGTTTTCAATCAATATTATTTATTAAAAATACAATCAAATATTTGTATTACAAAAATATTTTTTTCTGATCAAAGTTTCTAAAATTATTGTTTGAATTCAAAATAAAAATTATTGAAAAAATATATTTTTGGATGAAAATTTTTGGACGATTGAAAAATCCTAAAAAATAAAATTTCCGAATAATATAATTCCCAAATAATGAAATTCCCGAATAAAAAATTCCCAAACAGTTTATGATCTTACCGAAATGGAAAATTCCCAACAGTTTATAATATAACCGAATTTTTAAATTCCCGCTAGAAAATTGCCAAATTATAAAATATACGAACTGAAAAATTCTTGCATTATAAAACTCCCGAAAAAATAAAAAAATTGTTTTTCAATCAATATTATTTATTTCTTAAAAATACAATGATCAAATATTTTTATAACAAAAAATATTTTTCTTCTTCAAAGTTTCTAAAATTAGTGTATGAGTTTAAAATAACAATATTTGAAGACAATTTTCATCCAGAAATATATTTTTTTCAATTATCGTAATTTCAAAGTTAACCAATAATTTTAGAAACTTTAAACATTAAAAATAATTTTTTTCTTGATAAAAATATTTCATTCTTATATTTGTTTATATTCGGAAATTTTCTAGTTCGGATATTTTATAATTTGGCAATTTTCTGTCGGGAAGTTTTAAATTCGGTAATATTATAAACTATTGGGAATTATCCATTTCGGTGATATCATAAACTGTTCGGGAATTTTCCAATTCGGGAATTTCATTATTCGGGAATTTTATTAACCAGAAATTTTATTACATATTCGAAAATTTTATTATTCGGGAATTTCCCAATTCGGGAATTCGAAAGAATCGGGAATTTTATTTTCCGGCATTTTTCAGTCCTTCAAATTTTTTTTCAAATATTGTTACTTTGAATTCAAATACCTAGATCCGCCACTGAATGTTTCAACTTCAAATATAATTCGATTCGTACTTTTTGGTTTTCTTCCTAACCAACAATATCGACTGTGGCAGGAAGTATATATAAAGTCTAATTATTTTCAAAACAACAATTAGGTAAGTAAAAAGTTGTTCTTAATCTAGTGTCCTGATTTATAGCTTTTCATGTATACTTTGCCGTTTTTCCATTGCTGCGAAGGACGTAGCAGACGACAGCTTTTATTCCATCGTAAGATAAACTTTCGCCAAATAGCATGTAATCTTTAACAGCTGAACATTTTACATGCAACAAAATTTAACTTCAGTTTTTTCTGTGCATGGAATGGTAAACGAAATATTAAAGGGAAATGGCAAAGGGAATGGTTAAAGGAAATGGTAAAGAGGAATGGTAAAGGGATATGGTAAAGGGAACGGTAAAGGGAAATGGGGATAAACTTCCGAAAAGGGTGGACCTCCGATTTTTTTCAAAAGGGTGGACCTCCGATTTTTTTCATAAATTTTTTCGTAAGAGCGATAGTTTTCGAGAAAATCAGCGATATATTGATTTTTCACGTTAAAAATTACATTACCATTTCCCTTTACCATTCCTTTTATCATTCCCTTTGCCATCCCCTTTACTATTCCCTTTACCATTCCCTTTGCCATTCCCTTTACCATTCCTTTTGCCATTTCCCGTTACCATTTCCTTTCACCATACCCTTTGTTATTTCCTTTACCATTCTTTCTACCATTCCCTTTGCCATTTCTCTTTGCCATTCCCTTAACCATTTTCCTTTAATATTCCCCTTTACCATTCCCTTTACTCCTACCCCTTTTCCAGCGCCGTGTGGGGGGG
>CAKNYM010045981.1:1491-33114 GCA_932195095.1 Andricus curvator
AAGAAGAAAGAAGAAAGAAGAAAGAAGAAAGAAGAAAGAAGAAAGAAAAAAAAAGAAAGAAGAAAACAATGGTTGACTAGAGGAAAAAGCGAAAAGGATGGATAGATAGTCATATATTGAAAAATCAAGGAATGATGCGAAATGCTATAAGGAAGGCTAAAAAAGAATAAGAACCAATAAAGAACAGGGCAGGAGTAACAACGAAGGGTGGAAATAGAAAGAAATGAAGGATGAAAGAGAGAAGCAGAAAAATAAATGGAAAGCTAGAATTGGAAGAGGAACAAATAAAGGAAAGTTAAAGGAAGATATACAGTGGATGAATAGAAATAAGAAAAGAAAAAAAGGAGAAAGGAAACGAAAAGTAAAGAATAATAGGAAATAAATAGAAAAGCTCGAAGGAAGGAAAAATATAATACATGAAAATTAAGAGAATGGATAGTAAGGGAAAGAAGAAGAAAAAAGGAATCCAAAAAATGGAAGGAATGAGGGACGAAGAGAAAGTAAAGATTATATAAATAAATGAAGGAAGGAAAAATTCAGAACGGAAAAAGAAGTTAAAGAAAAAGTTAGAAATAGAGGTGGAAAAGAGCAAAGAAGGCAAAAAAAGGAATTAAGAATAGGGAAGGATTAAATATAAATGAAAGAAGATTGAAAAAGTTAATAATGGAGAAAAAAAGGAAAAGGAGGGAAATAAGAAAAAAATGTAAAAATCAAATAAAAGGCTGGGAGAGCAGGAAAACAAAGAAAGGGAAGGACAGATAAGGCATATATTGAAAAATCAAGGAAGGATGCAAAATGCTATATGGAAGGCTAAAAGATAATAAGAACTAATAAAGAAAAGACAGGGAATAATAAAAAATGTGGAAATAGAAAGGAATAAAGGATGAAAGAGGCAAACGGAAAAATAAATGGAAAGCTGAAATTGGAGAAGGAACAAATTAAGGAAGGATAAAGAAAGAAAAAGAGTGTACAAATAGAAATAAGAGAAGGAAAAAGGAAACAAAAAATAAGGAATAGAGGAAAATAAACAGAGAAGCCCAGAGGAAGGAAAAGAATAATAATTGAAAATTTAAATAATGAGTAGTAAGGGAAAGCAAAAGAGGAATGCAAAAATGGAAGGAATGAGGAATAAAGAATTCCCTTGACAAAAGGAAATGCTTTTGAAGGGCTCAAGAGGTGGTCTCAACTAATTATCGTAAAATTGACTTTAAAAAGAGGAAAATAGTCAAAAATGAAGGGAGGAGCGGAAAGGAAGGAAGGGAAGTAAAGAAGAAATAATGGATCATTAAATGAGGAAGAAAACTATTTAAAAAATTAAGGGAGGGAAAGAATAAAAGACATAAAGAATAAGAAAAGATTATATAAATAAAAGAAGGAAGGAAATATTGAGAAAGGAAAAAGAAAAGGAAAAAAGAAAGGAAAGAAAAAGTTATAGAAATAGAGGGAGAAAAGAATAAAGAAGGGTAGTTTACAAGAAATAAAGAATAAGGAATGGTTAAATATAAATGAAAGAAGATAGAAAAAGTTGATAATGGAAAAAGAAAGGAAAAAGGAAATGGAAAGAAATGAGGAATAAAAAAAGAAAAAATCTAATAAAAGGGTGGGAGAACGGAAAAAAAAGGGAAAGAATGAGAAGAGAAAGATTATAAATCACCAAATACTAGGCAAAATGATCAGAGGATGGTAGTAAAAAAACGGAAAAGCCCAAAGAAAGAAAAAAGGTACTTCTCAAAAGTTAAGAGAATGGATAGTAACGGAAAGAAGAAGAAAAGAGGAAAGCAAGAAAAAGAAGAAAATCGAAGGAAATTTACAGTGAAGAATGTCAGGTAAAGGTAGAAAATAAGATGGAGAAGAGGATGGCAGATGAAAGAGAGGAAGAAAAAAATAAATAGAAAGATAGAATTGGAGAAGGAGGAAAATAAGGGAAGGATGAAGAAAGGAAAAGAGTAAATAAATAGAAAGAAGAAAAGGGAGAAAGGAAACAAAAAATAAGGAATAGAGGAAAATAAATAGGAAGGTAGAATTGGAGAAGAAAGAACAAATCAGGGAAGAGTAAAGAAAGAAAAAAGGGGATAAATAGTGGAAAATAAATAGAAAAGTCCAAAGGAAAGGAAAAGATAATACTCAAAAATTAAGAGATTGAAAAGTAAAGGAAAGAAGAAGAAATGCGGAATGCAAAATAAAGTAAAATGGAAGGAAATGAAGGGTGAAGAATGACAGGTAAAGATGGAAGACAAAGTGAGGGATAAAGAATTCCCTTTACAAAAGGAAATGTTTTTGGAAGGAAGTAATGAAAAAAACTGCTTCTTTTCTTTCGTACAAGTAAAGTGCGTAACGAGACTGTTATTTGTGAGTTCAAAGTGAGGTGAAGTTCCCTCCGTAATATTCTGTCGCTCGCACGCATGAGAAATCCACGAAAGTGCGATCTTGCTCGCCAAGCGTGAAGTTTCAGTTGTTAAACCTTGCGAGGCAGAGAAGATAGGGTCGTCGGCGTGAAGAATAAAATCCACCGACTTCGCTTAAATAAAGTAGGCGGCCATTTCTGCAGACTTTATAATGCCAATTAACACTAATTTATTCCTTCTGCTATCGTCTAATTACTCCTCGCGAAATCTCGGAATCTAATTCGATACCGTTTTTGCAGCAACCATTTCAAAGGATGGATAAACAGGAAATAGGGAAAAAGAGGATGTAAGGAAAGGAAGGAAGGAGTAAAAAAATAAAAGGGGACGGTCAAGGAAGGAAAAGTTGCCAATTTAAATGCAAGAGAGGGTGAAACACAAGGAGGGAGAGAAAAGATAAAAAAGGAATGAAAATAAATTGTACTAATGACGAAGAAAATGTTAAAAAAGAACTTTAGTATTAAAGGAATGGAAAGATAAGAGGAAGAATAGGTAAAAATGTCTTAATAGGAAAAATAGATAAAAGAGGATGTAAGACAAGGAAGGGGGATGTTAGGGAAGAAAAAGTTGCCAATTTAAATTCAAGAGAGGGTAAAACACGAGGAGAGAGAAGAAAAAAAGAAGGGAATGAAAATAAATTGTAATATTGGCGAAGAAAATGTTAAAACAGAAGTTTAGTAAGGAAGGAAAAAAAATATGGGAGAAGGAATGGATGAAAATGTCTTAAAAGGAAAAACAGGGAAAAAGAATGTAAGAAAAGGAAGGGGAATGTTAAGGAATAAAAAGTTGTGAATTTAAATACAAAAGAGGGTCAAAATAGAAGGTGGGAGGGACAAGAAGATGAAAAAAAGAGAAGGGAATGGAAGGAAATTGTAATTATGATGGACAGAATATTAAAAAAGAAGTTTAGTAAAAAAGGAAAGGAAATATAGGAGGCAGAATAGTCTAATTACCCCTCGCAAAATCTCGGAATCTAATTCGATACCGTTTTTGCAGCAACCATTTCAAAGGATGGATAAACAGGAAGTAGGGAAAAAGAGGATGCAAGGAAAGGACGGAAGGAGTAAAAAAAATAAAAGGGGACGGTCAAGGAAGGAAAAGTTGCCAATTTAAATGCAAGAGAGGGTGAAACACAAGGAGGGAGAGAGAAGATAACAAAATAAAGGAATGAGAATAAATTGTAATAATGATGAAGAAAATGTTAAAAAAAAAAGAAGTTTAGTAATAAGGGAAAGAAAATGTAGAAGGAAGAATGGGTAAAAATGTCTTGAAAGGAAAAAAAGGCAAAAGAGTATGTAAGGAAAGGAAGGGGAATGTTGAGAAAGAAAATTTTGTAAATTTAAATTCAAAAGAGGGTTGAAATAGAAGGTGGGAGGGACAAGAAGATAAAAAAAGAGAAGGGACTGAAAATTAATTGTAATAATTATGAAGAAAATGTTAAAAAAGAACTTTGGTGAAAAGGAAAAGGAAACATAGGAGGACGAATAGGCCTAAATTTTTTTTAAGAAAAACAGAGAAAAGAGGATGTAAGGAAAGTAAGGGGAATGTTAAGAAAGAAAAAGTTGTGAATTTAAATTCGAAAGAGGGTTGAAATAGAAGGTGGGGGGGGGGGGACAAGAAGATGAAAAAAAAGAGAAAGGAATGAAAAGAAATTGTAATAATGCTGAAGAAAATTTTAAAAAAGAACTTTAGCAATAAAGAAAAGGAAAGATAGGAGCAAGAATAGGTAAAAATGTCTTAAAAAGAAAAACAGGTAAAAGAGCATATAAGAGAAGGAAGGAGAATGTTAGGGAAGAAAAAATTGCCAATTTGAATACAAGAGAGGGTGAAACACAAGGAGGGAGAGAGAAAATAAAAAAATAAAGGAATGAAAATAAATTGTGATAATGATGAAGAAAATGTTAAAAAAGAAGTTTAGTAAAAAAGGGAAGGAAATATAGAAGGAAGAATGAGTAAAAATGTCTTAAAAGGAAAAACAGGGAAAAGAGGATGTAAGGAAGGGAAGGGGAATGTTAAGAAAGAAAAAGTTGTGAATTTGAATTCAAAAGCGGGTTGAAATAGAAGGTGGGAGGGACAAGAAGATAAAAAAGAGAAGGGAATGAAAATTAATTGTAATAATTATGAAGAAAATGTTAAAAAAGAACTTTCGTGAAAAGGAAAAGGAAACACAGGAGGATGAAGAGGCCTAAATTTTTTAAAAGGAAAAACAGAGAAAAGGGGATATAAGGGAAGAAAGGGGAATATCAAGCAAGGAAGAGTTTTCAATTTAAATTTAAGAGATGGTGAAATAGAAGGTAAGAGGGACATAACGATGAAAAAAAGAGAAAGGACTGAAAGGAATTGTAATATTAATGAAGAAAATGCTAAAAAAGAAGTTTAGTAAAAAAGGAAAGGAAATATAGAAGGAAGAATGGGTAAAAATGTCTTAAAAGGAAAAATAGGGAAAAGAGGATGTAAGGAAAGAAAGGGGAATGTTAAGAAAGAAAAATTTGTGAATTTAAATTCAAAAGAGGGTTGAAATAGAAGTTGGGAGGGACTAGAAGATGGAAAAAAGAGAAAGGAATGAAAAGAAATTGTGGTAATAATGAAGAAAATGTTAAAAAAGAACTTTAGTAAAAAAGAAAAGGAAAGATTTGAGTAATAAAAGGTAAAAATATTTTAAAAGGAAAAACAGGGAAAAGAGGATGTTAGGAAAGAAAGGCGAATGTTAGGGTGAAACACAAGGAGGGAGAGAGAAGATAAAAAAGAGAAGGGAATGAAAATAAAAAGTAATATTGATGAAGAAAATTTTAAAAAAGAAGTTTAGAAGGAAAGGAAAGAAAATATGGGAGAAGGAATGGGTGAAAATGTCTTCAAAGGAAAAACAGAGGAAAAAGGATGTAAGGAAAGAAAGGGGAATGTTAAGGAAGAAAAAGTTGTAAATTTAAATTCAAAAGAGGGTTGAAATAGATGTTAGGAGGGACAAGAAGATGTAAAATATAGAAGGGAGTCGAAGGAAATTGTAATAATGATGGACAGAATGTTAAAAAAGAAGTTTAGTAAAAAAGGAAAGAAAATATAGGAGGCAAAATAGTCTAATTACTCCTCGCGAAATCTCGGAATCTAATTCGATACCATTTTTGCAGCAACCATTTCAAAGGATGGATAAACAGGAAATAGGGAAAAAGAGGATGCAAGGAAAGGACGGAAGGAGTAAAAAAAATAAAAGGGGACGGTCAAGGAAGGAAAAGTTGCCAATTTAAATGCAAGAGAGGGTGAAACACAAGGTGTGGAGGGACAAGAAGATAAAAAAAGATAAGGGAATGAAAATATATTCTAATAATGATGAAGAAAATGTTAAAAAAGAACTTTAGTAAGAAAGGAAAGGAAAGGTTTGAGGCAGAATCGGTCAAAATGTCTTGAAAAAAAAAAAACAGGGAAAAGAGGATGTAAGGAAAGGAAGGAGAATATAAGGAAAGAAAAAGTTGTGAATTTAAATTCAAGAGAGGACAAAATACAAGGTGTGCAGGGACAAGAAGATAAAAAAAGAGAAGGGAATGAAAATTAATTGTAATGATTATGAAAAAACGGTAAAAAAGAACTTTGGTGAAAAGGAGAAGGAAACATAGGGGGACAAATAGGCCTGAATTTTTTAAAAGGGAAAACAGTGAAAAGAGGATGTAAGGGAAGGAAGGGGAATGTTGAGCAAGAAAGAACTTTCAATTTAAATTCGAGAGAGTGTGAAATGCAAGGCAGGAGGGACAAGAAGGTAAAAAAAAAGGAATGAAAATAAATTGTAATAATAATAAAGAAAATGTTACAAAAAAAGTTTAGCAAAAAAAGAAAAGAAAATATAGGAGGAAGAATAGGTAAAAATATCTCGAAAGAAAAAACAGAGAAGAGAGGCTAAGGAAAGGAAGAGAAAGGTTAGGGAAGAAAAATTTGTAAATTTTAATTTAAGAGAGGGTTGAAATAGAAGGTAGGAGGGACAAGAATATAAAAAAAGAGAGGGAAATGAAAATAAATTGTGATAATAATAAAGAAAATGTTACAGAAGAATATTAGTAAAAAAGGAAAGGAAAAATAGGAGGAAGAATAGGTCAAAATGTCTTAAAAGAAAAAACAGAGAAAAGCGAATGTAAGGGAAAGAAGGAGAATGTCAGGGAAGAATAAGTTGTGAATTTAAATTCAAGAGAGGGTAAAATACAAGGTATGGGGGACAAAAAGATAAAAAAGAGAAGGGAGTGACAAAAAATTGTAATAATGATGAAGAAAATGTTACAAAAGAATTTTAGTATTAAAGGTAAGAAAAGATAGGAGGAAGAATAGATAAAATTGTCTTAAAAGGAAAAACAGGGAAAAGAGGATGTAAGAAGAAAGAAGCAAAAAAGGAGGGAGAATGTGAGGGGAGAAAAAGTTGTAAAGTTGAATTTAAGAGAGGGTGTCATACAAGGTATGGGGGGACAAGAAGATAAATATGAGAAGAGAGTGACAAAAAATGGTAATAATGATGAAGAAAATGTTAAAAAAGAAGTTTAATCTTAAGGGTAAGAAAAGATAGGAGGAAGAATAGGTAAAAATGTCTTAAAAGGAAAAACAGGGAAAAGAGGATGTGAGAAGAAAGTAGCAAAAAAGGAGGGAGAATGTTAGGGAAGAAAAAGTTGTGAAGTTGAATTCAAGAGAGGGTGAAATACAAGATATGGGGGACAAGAAGATAAAGAAGAGAAGGGACTGACAAAAAATTGTAATAATGAAGAAGAAAGTGTTAAAAAAGAAGTTTAGTAAAAAAGGAAAGGAAATATAGAAGGAAGAATAGGTAAAAATATCTTAAAAGGAAAAAGAGGGAAAATATTCACATGAAGAAAAGTCGCACGTGTGGTCTGAACTTAAAAGCAACAGGTGTTACGCAACAAGTGGTCTGTTCACTGACGCCACATTCTATGTACTTTTACGTTCTACGAACATCCAATCGATTACCTTTGTTTCTTTCCTTTAATGTCTTCATAGCTGAACTAGATTTTTCCCAGAAAAACATAGCGTGACAGAGGATTTACTACAAAAGCAAATTAAATCTGAAACTTTGTATATGAAAAAAATGATGAGTCGGCAAAAAAAAAATCGTGTATTGAAATGTATGTAGTTTTAAAAACTACAAAGGTGAAAAATAAGTGTTGTGTAAAGACAGTGTGGCAATTTTGCATGTCATTTATGTTATTTAAAGAATTATTCTTACATACGCAGTAATAAACATAACTTTTAAAACACAAACTTTTCCCTCAAAAGTCTCAAAACATATAAGCGGAAAGATATTCTTAGTAAATTCTGTAAAAAAATTAAGCCTATTTGTTGAAAAATAGACAAACTCTGAATTGATTTATGAAAATTGTTTAAATTATTAATAATTCTTGTAAATTTACCAAGTATCCTAGGACTTATTGGAAATAAATTCTTTGTTCTTTCCGTAAACAGATTGTGCCGTTGCCTTGAAAAATAGCCAAACTCTGAATATGTTTTTGAAAATTGGAAATCTTGGAAATTTGCAAAGAATCATAGAAATTCAGCGGAAAGATATTCTTAGTTAATTCTGTGGAAAAATTAAGCCTATTTGTTGAAAAATAGCCAAACTCTGAATTGATTTATTAAAATTGTTTAAATTATTAATAATTCTTGTAAATTTACAAAGTATCCTAGGAAAGAGTTATTGAAAATAAATTATTTTTTGCTTCCATAAACAAATTGTGCCTATTCCTTGAAAAATAGCCAAACTCTGAATATGTTCATGAAAATTGTTTGAATAATTAATAAATATTGTAAATTTACAAAGTATCCTAGGAAAGAGTTATTGGAAATAAATTCTTTGTAGCTTCCGTAAACAGATTGTGCCTATTTCTTGAAAAATACCCAAACTCTGAATATGTTTTTGAAAATTGGAAATCTTGGACATTTGCAAAGAATCATAGAAAGTCAGCGGAAAAATATTCTTAGTTAATTCTGTGAAAAAAATTGAGCCAACTTATTGAAAAATAACCAAACTCTGAATCGGTTTATGAAAATTGTTCAAATTATTCATGATTCTTGTGAATTTACAAAATATCCTTGGAAAGAGTTATTGGAAATAAATTCTTTGTTGCTTCCGTAAACAAATTGTGCCTATTCCTCGAAAAATAGCCAAACGCTGAATATGTTTATGAAAATTGTTTAAATAATGATTAAATCTTGGAAATTTGCCAATAATCATTAAAAAAAGTCAGCGGAAAGATATTCTTAGTTAATTCTGTGAAGAAATGAGCCTACTCATTGAAAAATAGCCAAACTCTAAATCGGTTGATGAAAATTGTTTAAATTATTAATAATTCTTGTAAATTTACAAAGTATCATAGGAAAGAGTTATTCAAAATAAATTAGTTTTTGCTTCCATAAACAAATTGTGCCTATTCCTTGAAAAATAGTCAAACTCTGAATATGTTAATGAAAATTGTTTACATAATTAATAAATCTTGGAAATTTGCCAATAATCATAAAAAAAAGTCAGCGGAAAGATATTCTTAGTTAATTCGGTAAAAAAATTAAGCCTCTTCGTTGAAAAATAGCCAAACTCTGAATTGATTTATGAAAATTGTGTAAATTATTAATAATTTTTGTAAATTTACAAAGTATCATAGGAAAGAATTATTGGAAATAAATTCTTTGTTGCTTCCGTAAACAGATTGTGCCTATTTCTTAAAAAATAGCCAAACTCTGAATATGTTTATGAAAGTTGGAAATTTGCTAATAATCATAAAAAAAGTCAGCGGAAAGATATTCTTAGTTGATTCTGTAAAAAAATTGAGACTACTCATTGAAAAAAAGCCAAACTCTGAATTGGTTTATGAAAATTGTTTAAATTATTAATAATTCTTGTAAATTTACAAAGTATCCTAGGTAAGAGTTATTGAAAATAAATTCTTTGTTGCTTCCGTAAACAGATTGTGCCTAATTCTTGAAAAATAGCCAAACTCTGCATATGTTTATGAAAATTGGAAATCTTGCAAATTTGCAAAGAATTATAGAAAGTCAGCGGAAAGATATTCTTAGTTAATTCTGTGAAAAAATTGAGCCTACTCATTGAAAAATAGGCAAACTCTGAATCGGTCTATGAAAATTGTTTAAATTATTAATGATTCTTGTGAATTTATAAAATATCCTAGGAAAGAGTTATTGGAAATAAATTCTTCGTTGCTTCCATGAATAAATTGTGCCTATTCCTTGAAAAATAGCCAAACTCTGAATATGTTTATGAAAATTGTTTAAATAATTACTTAATCTTGGAAATTTGCAAAGAATCATAGAAAAAAATCAGCGGAAAGATATTCTTAGTTAATTCTGTAAAAAAATTGAGCCTATTCATTGAAAAATAGCCAAACTCTGAATCGGTTTATGAAAATTGTTTAAATTATTAATAATTCTTGTAAATTTACAAAGTATCCTAGGAAAGAGTTATTGAAAATGAATTATTTTTTGCTTCCATAAAAAAATAAAAAAGCTACAATTTTTTATCTAGGAGAAAAAAGATGCGCAATTAAATTCTACATCTAGATATAGTCTTTAAAAAAAAATCGTAAATGTTTTTGAAACCCCTGGGTGCTCAAACGCAAACGCAAATGCCTTTATACATGAAGCCAAGCCAGTTGTGGTGATCGCAAATGAGCTCAACATTACTGTACCTGCTTTTTAATATAGGACAGTTTAATTTTCAACCTAAAAATATGATTTTTTTAAAAAAAAAGGTTAATTTTCTACCAAATAGTTAAATTTTCATTTTAAAAAAATTAATTTTTAACCAACTACTTGAATTTCAACCAAAAATATGAATTTTCAACAAAAAGGTTAATTTTCAACCAAATAGTTGAATTGTCGTAAAAATATTTTAATTTTTAATCAAATAGTTAAATTGTCATAAAAATAGTTTAATTTTCAACTAACTACTTGAATTTCAACCAAAAATATGAATTTTCAACAAAAAACTTTTTACCAAATGAAATAGTTTTATTCTTAACGAACTAGTTAAAAATTGAATTAAAAATTAGAATTTTCAACCAAAAAAGATGAATTTGTAAACGAATAGTTAAATTTTCAACCCGAAAACATGATTTTTCAACAAAAAGATTAATTTTCAACCAAATAGTTGAATTTTCTCAAAAATAGTTGAATTTTTAACCAACTAGTTGAATTTTCAACCAAAAATATGAATTTTTATCAAAAAAATAAATTTTCAACCAAATTGTTGAATTTTCTTATAAAAGATATGAATTTTACACAAAAAAAATTTTCAGTTTCAAAAATTAATTTTGAACAGAAAAAACTGATTTTCAACCCATTGAATTTGAATAAAAAGACGATTTTTCAACAAAATACGTCCATTTTCAACAAGGTACATGAATTTTTAACCGAAGAGTTGAATTTTCAACTAAAAAAGTTCAATTTTTAATTTTAAAAATAAATTTTCCACCAAAAATGGAATTGATACATTTTTAGTTAAACGAATTAATTCTCAGCGAAAACCAAAACGAAGTTACAACTAAACAGTTGAACTTTTAAACAAAGAGATGAATTTTCAATTAAAATTATGAATCTTTAAAAAAAATTAACATTCAAGAATAATTTTCTAAAAATTGAATAATTAAATTTTTAACCAAAGAGAAGAATTTTCAATTAAAAAAAATTTCAACCAAATATTAAAATTTTTAACTAAACAAGATGAAATTTCTACCAAGAAGATTAATTTTCTACAAAAAACACGATTAAAAAAAAAGCAGTATTTTCCGTCAAGATATTGAATTTTCAACTAGAAAAGGCCCATTTTTATTTAAAAATATCAATTTTTAACCAAAAAATTAATAGACACGTTTTTAGTTTAAAAAATTAATTCTCAGCTGAAAAAAAAAGATTTTCCACCAAAATAGTTAAACTTTTAACCAAAGAGATGAATTTTCAACAAAAGAATTAAATTTTCAACCAAATAGTAAAATTTTAAACCAAAAAAGATTAATTTTCTATCAAGAATATTAATTTTCTACAAAAAAACCCGATTTTTCAACAAAATACCAGAATTTTCCCTCAAAATATTGAATTTTCAAATAAAAAAGATCAATTTTCAATTAAAAATATCAATATTCTACCAAAAATGGAATTGATATATTTTTAGTTAAAAAAATTCATTCTTAACCGAAAAAAAGAATTTTTAACAAAATAATTAATTTTTTAAACAAAGAGATAAATTTGTAATTAAAATCATGAATCTTGAAAAAAATTAATTTTCAACAAAAGAGTTCAGCATTCAACCAAAAAGATGATTTTTCAACAAAAAAGATTAATTTTCTAAAAATGGAATAATCATAACATTTTCAGCCAAAGAGATGAATCTTCAACCAAAAAAATAAATTTTAAACAAATTAGTTCAACTTTCAACAAAGTAGTTTAATTTTTGACAAAAAAAGATGAATTTTTAATTAAAAATATAAATTTTCAAATCAAAATGGAATAGAAACATTTTTATTCTAAAAAAATTAATTTTCTTTTTAAAAAAACTAATTTTCAAAAAACAAGTTACATTTTTAAAGAAGGAGATGAATTTTCAATTGAAATCATGAATCAAGATGAATTTTCAAGCAAGAAGATAAATTTGCTACAAAAAAAAATAGTGTACGCACCGAGAATCGAGTCCGAAACCTTCCGGCTACCAACCCGACGCGCTACCACTTGAGCTACTTGGCCAATTTGGAGATATAATTTTCTAATAATTAAAACCGACAAAGAAAACTTTAAAGTCGTTTTTCTCGCAACTGACCCAATATTGGGTCCTAGGAGTTTCACAATTTTACTTTGGGGTCACTACCCCTCATTATCCTAAGTAAAATTGTAAAATTAAAAAAAAAACCTTTATTTACAAAAATGATGAGTCTAAACAAAAAACACACTACTTAGCAGTCCCCCTGTGAATGTCAGAAGAGACGTGAATAAAAAAGGAGACTCCTCGAGTTATGACACGTCTTTCACACCAAATTGTTCCGAGGTTCAATGTTCACTCATTCTGAGAAGCGTCCCTCGCTACCTCCATTCCTCGCTTTGTAGCGAAGCAGCAGGTGCAGTCATTAGAAAAGGTTGCAATTCCAATTTATGCAAAAGGAAAAAGAAAATTAATCACCAGATAAATTTTGTATCTGCTGCTAGTGTGGATGCAATAAATTTTTTTTTTCTTTTCTCATTTCCTTTTTTTGAGCTGCGGTTTCTGGAAAGATGAAGCGCCAAATATTGTTTCTTGGTCTCCAGAAGCAAGTTTATAACGGGTCGCAACTTGCGGCGCAACACACCTGACGCGGAACAGCTCGGGACACATGCTGTTTGCAAACGTCGCATCATCTCGGAACGAAAAGATAAAAAGAGAATGTTCCTCATTCCCGTTCAAGTAGTTAGGGAAATTTGTTTTTGTATCTTTTTCCCAGGTTGTCCCAGGGATATCCAGAAACGTCCCATAGATATCCGTAAAAACATTGTGCCTATTCCTTGAAAAATAGCCAAACTCTGAATATGTTTATGAAAATTGTGTAAATAATTAATAATTATTGTAAATTTGCAAATTATCATAGAAAAAAGTAATCGGAAATATATTCTTAGTTATTTCTGTAAAAAAATTCAGCCCATCCGTTGAAAAATAGCCAAACTCTGAATTTGTCACTGAAAATTGTTTAATTCAATTTGAAACAATATTGAGAAACAAATTCAGAGTTTGGCTATTTTTCAATGGATGGGCTCAATTATTTACAGAATTAACTAAGAATATATTTCCGATGACTTTTTTCTATGATACTTTGTAAATTTACAATAATTTTTAATCACTTAAACAATTTTCATAAACATATTCAGAGTTTGGCTATTTTTCAACGAATAGGCACAATTTGTTTACGGATATTTATGGAACGTTCCTGGATATCCTGGAGATATCCCAGAAATAAACCGTCGAATATCCCGCAAGGCGGAGATAGGGATATCTTCAGGATACCCAGGTTGTCTATGGGACGTTTCACGTTTCTGGATATCCCTGGGACAACATAGGAGATTAATGGGATCGAATGGGATATCGTGGCATATTGATAATAATTATTGTAAATTGCAGAGTATCCGAGAAAAGATTGATAGGAAATACATTCTTTTTTGATTCAGTAACAAATTGTGCCTATTCATTTGAAAAATAGCCAAGCTATGAATATGTTTCTGAAAATTTTTTAAAATTGAATTAAACAATTTTCAGAAACATATTCAGAGTTTGGCTATTTTTCAACGGATCGGCTCAATTTTTTTACAGAATTAACTAAGAATATATTTCCGATGACTTTTTTCTGTGATACTTTGTAAATTTACAATAATTTTTAACTACTTCAACAATTTTCATAAACATATTCAGAATTTGGCTATTTTTCAAGGAATAGGCACAATTTGTTTACGAATATTAATGGAACGTTCCTGGATATCCGGGGGATATCCCAGAGATAAACCGTCGAATATCCCGCAAGGCGGTGATTGGGATATCTTCAGCATACCCAGGTTATCTATGGGACGTTTCTGGATATCCCTGGGACAACCTGGGAGATTAATGGGATTGAATGGGATATCCCGGTATATTGATAATTATTGTAAATTTGCAAAGTGTTCGAGGAAAAAAAATTTTGGAAATACATTCTTTGTTGCTTCAGTAAATAAATTGTGCCTATTCCTTGAAAAATAGCCAAACTCTGAATATGTTTATGAAAATTGTATGAATAATTAATAAATCTTGGAAATTTTCAAAGCATCATAGAAAAAATTCATCGGAAATATATTTTCAGTTAATTCTGTGAAAAAATTGAGCCCATACGTTGAAAATTAGCCAAACTCTGAATATGTTTCTGAACATTGTTTAATTCAATTTGAAACAATATTCACAATCAAATTCAGAGTTTGGCTATTTTTCAACGGATGGGCTCAATTTTTTTACAGAATTAACTAAGAATATATTTCCGATGACTTTTTTTTATGATACTTTGTAAATTTACAATAATTTTTAACTACTTGAACAATTTTCATAAACATATTCAGAGTTTGGCTATTTCTTAAGAAATAGGCACAATTTGTTTACGGATATTTATTAAACTTTTCTGGATATCCTGGGAATATCCCAGAGATAAACCGTCGAATATCCCGAAAGGCGGAAATTGGGATATCTTCAGGATACCCAGGTTGTCTGTGGGACGTTTCTGGATATCCCAAGGACAACCTGGGAGATTAATGGGATCGGATGGGATATCCCGGTGTATTGATAATTATTGTAAATTTGCGAAGTATCAGAGGAAAGAATTATTGGAAATACATTCTTTGTTGCTTCAGTAACAAATTGTGCATATTCCTCAAAAAAATAGCCAAACAATGAATATGTTTATGAAAATTGTTGAAACAATTAATAAATCTTGGAAATTCGCAAAGCATAATAGAGAAAAGTCATCGGAAATATATCCTTAGTTAATTCTGTACAAAAATTGTGCCCATCCGTCGAAAATTAGCCAAACTCTGAATTTGTTTCTGAAAATTGCTTTAAATTGAATTAAACAATTTTCAGAACTAAATTCAGAGTTTGGCTATTTTTCCACAGATGGGCTCAATTTTTTTACATAATTAATTGAGAATATATTTTTGATGACTTTTTTCTATGAAACTTTGTAAATTTACAATAATTAATAATTACTTGAACAATTTTCATAAACATATTCAGAGTTTGGCTATTTTTCAAAGAATAGGCACAATTTGTTTACGGATATTTATGGAACGTTCCTGGATATCCTGGATATCCTGGAGATATCCCAGAGATAAACCGTCGAATATCCCACAAGGCGGAGATTGGGATATCTTCAGGATACCCAGGTTATCTATGGGACGTTTCTGGATATCCCTGGGGCAACCTGGGAGATTAATGGGATCGAATGGGATATCGTGGCATATTGATAAATAATTATTGTAAATTTGCAAAGTATCAGAGGAAAGAATTATCGGAAATACATTCTTGGTTGCTTCAGTAACAAATTGTGCCTATTCCATGAAAAATAGCCAAGCTATGAATATGTTTATGAAAATTGTTGAAACAATTAATAAATCTTGGAAATTCGCAAAGCATAATAGAGAAAAGTCATCGAAAATATATTCTTAGTTAATTCTGTACAAAAATTGTGCCCATCCGTCGAAAATTAGCCAAACTCTGAATTTGTTTCTGAAAATTGTTTTAAATTGAATTAAACAATTTTCAGAACTAAATTCAGAGTTTGGCTATTTTTCCACAGATGGGCTCAATTTTTTTACAGAATTAACTAAGAATATATTTCCGATGACTTTTTTCTATGATACTTTGTAAATTTACAATAATTTTTAATCACATAAACAATTTTCATAAACATATTCAAAGTTTGGCTATTTTTTAAGGAATAGGCACAATTTGTTTACGGATATTTATGGAGCGTTCCTGGATATCCGGGGGATATCCCAGAGATAAACCGTCGAATATCCCGCAAGGCGGAGATGGGGATATCTTCAGGATACCCAGGTTATCTATGGGACGTTTCTGGATATCCCTGGAACAACCTGGGAGATTAATGGGATTGAATGGGATTGAATGGGATATCCCGGTATATTGATAATTATTGTAAATTTGCAAAGTATCCGAGGAATAAAATTGTTGGAAATACATTCTTTGTTGATTCAGTAAATAAATTGTGCCTATTCCTTGAAAAATAGCCAAACTCTGAATATGTTTATGAAAATTGTTTGTATAATTAATAAATCTTGGAAATTTTCAAAGCATCATAGAAAAAAGTAATCGGAAATATATTCTTAGTTAATATTGTGAAAAAATTGAGCCCATACGTTGAAAATCAGCCAAACTCTGAATTTGTTACTGAAAATTGTTCAATTCAATTTAAAACAATATTGAGAAACAAATTCAGAGTTTGGCTATTTTTCAACGGATGGGCTCAATTTTTTTACAGAATTAACTAAGAATATATTTCCGATGACTTTTTTTTATGACACTTTGTAAATTTACAATAATTTTTAACTACTTGAACAATTTTCATAAACATATTCAGAGTTTGGCTATTTCTTAAGAAATAGGCACAATTTGTTTACGGATATTTATTAAACTTTTCTGGATATCCTGGGGATATCCCAGAGATAAACCGTCGAATATCCCGAAAGGCGGAAATTGGGATATCTTCAGGATACCCAGGTTGTCTGTGGGACGTTTCTGGATTTCCCAAGGACAACCTGGGAGATTAATGGGATCGGATGGGATATCCCGGTATATTGATAATTATTGTAAATTTGCAAAGTTTCAGAGGAAAGAATTATTAGAAATACATTCTTTGTTGCTTCAGTAACAAATTGTGCATATTCCTCAAAAAAATAGCCAAACTCTGAATATTTGTATGAAAATTGTTTAAACAATGAATAAATCTTGGAAATTTTCAAAGCACCATAGAAAAAAGTCATCGGAAATATAGTCGTAGTTAGTTCTGTAAAAAAAAATTGAACCTATTCGTTGAAAAATAGCCAAACTCTGAATATGTTTATGAAAGTTGTGTAAATAATGAATAATTATTGTAAATTTACAAAGTATCATAGAAAAAAATCATCAGAAGATATTATTTATTTATTTAGGATTTATTATTATATATTTTTTTCATTATTTTTTAAAATTTTATTTTATTCATATAATTTAGATCTACAAATTTATTCTGAATCATTTTTTGATAGGACGCGTAATTTTTATTTTAATCGTAAAAAATTACATTTAACATAATCAAATTTTTGGAGAAAGAGACAAGGTAGGAAAAAAATGAACAGACAAAAGTTGTTCAAAAACAAGATCGACCAATCTGTTATAAATTAGTTTTTGATAGAAAGCGTGGCTTTTATTTTAATCGTAAAAAAAAAAACATTTAAATAAAAAATAAATTTTTGTGAAAAACGACACACGCTACAATAAAATGGTAATTCACAAAATTGTTCGCCTAAATTATATCTACAAATTTGCTTTGAACATAATATAGAAAAGTGCGCAGTCTAGACAAATTTTTATCCAGCGCAAAACACGAGATGCGTTATGAGAATGTGTTCGTTAAAGCCGAAGGAGCTTTAACAAAAGAGAATTCACAATCATCAGATAACAGTTGTATTTTGGGTTGAATGTTGAAATCTTTTGTTGAAAATTAATTTTTTTCAAGATTCATGATTTTTCAAGCAAGTAGATTAATTAAAAAAAATGGAATTATTGAATTTTCAACCAAAAAAATGAATTTTTGAAAATTTAGTTTAACTTTAAGCCAGATAGTTTATTTTTCGACAAGAAAGATGGTACCTCAACGAAACATATGATAGTTGATATTTTGATCGAAAAAGATTTTAATTTTAAATCAAAAACAGTGGAATCAAACGAAAAAAAAACGAATTTTCAATCAGTTATGTTAATCGAAAAAACGAATTTTTAACAAAATAGTTGAATCGTCAACCAATTAGATGAATTTCCAATCAAGATAGATGAATTTTAAAGCATATAGTTGAAGTTTTAATAAAAAATGTTGTTTTCAACCAGAAATGCAATCGTCAAATTTTCAGTTTGAAAAATTAATTTTCAAACAAAATAAAAAAAGAATTTTCAACCAGTTGAATTTATCAAAAAAGACGAATTTTAAACCAGAAATGATATCATCGAATTATCACTCTAAAAAATTAATTTCGAAAAAAAATAATAATTTTCAATTAAAATAATGATTCTTAAAAAATAAATGAATTTTCAACAAAAGAGTTCAAAATTGAACTCGAAAGATGATTTTTTAACCAAGAAGATTAATTTTCTAATAATTAAATAATTACATTTTCAACCAGAAGATGAATTTTTTTAAAAGTTGTTTAATTTTAAGCCAAGTAGTTTATTTTTTAACCAAAAAATATGATATCTCAATGAAAAATGTAATAGTTGATATTTCGACCAAAAAGATTTTAATTAAAAAAAAAAAAAAACAGTTTAATTAAACGAAAAAAATGAATTTTCAATCAAGAAAGGTGAATTTTAAGCCATATAGTTGAGCTTTCAATCAGAAATATTATTTTAAATCAGAAATTGAATCGTCAAATTTTCAGTTTGAAAAATTAATTTTTAACAAAAAAAAAGAATTTTCAACCAGTTGAATTTAACCAAAAATAGACTCTTTTGAAAAAATACTTTTTTGGTTAAATTCAACTGGTTGAAAATTCTTTCTGGTTTAAAATTCATCTTTCTTGATAGAAAATTTTATTGAAAAAACTAACTTTTTGGTAAAAAATCATATTTTCTGGTTGAAAATTCAACTGATTTGTAGACCATTCGTCTTTTTGGATTCAAAATTCAACAATTTTGTTGAAAATTTAATTATTTTGTTGAAGATTCATATACTTGTTTGAGAATTCAATTATTTGGTTAAAAACTCGTCTTTTTTGACAATTTCAACCGATTGAAAATTAGTTTTTTTTTTTAAATTAATTTTTAGATCTAATAATTTGACGATTCCATGTCTGATTTAAAATTAACCTTTTTTTACTGAAAATTTGTCTATTTGGTTGAGGATTCAACTATTTTGTTGAAAATTCATCTTTTTTGGTTGAATACAACTTTTTTTTAATTAAAAAAATTTTTTTGATTGAAATATCATTTAGTTATTTTGTTGAAAATTCAACAATTTTGTCAAAAATTAATTCTTCTTAGTTGAAAATTCAATTTCTCTGTAGATAATTCGTCTTTTTGGCTTCAAAATTCAACAATTTCGTTGAAAATTTAATTATTTTTTTTTAATTCATATACTTGGTTGAGGATTCAATTATTTGGTTAAAAACTCGTCTTTTTTGCCAAATTCAACGGATTGAAAATTAGTTTTTTTTTTGTTCAGAATTAATTTTTAAAGTTGATAATTGGGCGATTCAATTTCTGGTTTAAAGTTCCTGATATTTTATTTGAATTAAAAAAAAAAGAAATTTGGTTGAAATATCATTTTATTATTTTGTTGAAAATTCGACATTTTTGTCAAAAATTAATTCTTCTTGGTTAAATATTCATTTACTTGGTTGAAAATTTGTGTATGTTGTCGAAAAATCGTCTTTTTGAATAAAAAAAATCTTTTTTGTTGGAAATTCATCTTTTTGATTGAGGATTGAACTATTTGTTAAAAAATTCTTTTTTATTGAAAAAGAAACTACTTGGCTTAAAGTTAAACTACTAATTAGAAAATTAATCTTGTTGGTTAAGAAATCATCTTTCGATTTCAATGTTGAGCTTTTTTGTTGGAAATTCATTTCTTTGTTAAGAATCATTATTTTAATTGAAAATTATTTTTATTTTCGAAATTAATTTTTTGAACTGAAAATTCGACGATTTCATTTCTGGTTTAAAATTCGTCTTTTTTGATAAATTCAACTGGTTGAAAATTCTTTTTTTTTTTGAGGATCCATCTCTTTGGTGAAAATTTAATTATTTCATTTTTAGAAAATGAAGTTTCTTGGTTAAAAAATCATCTTTCGGGTTGAATGCTGAACTCTTCTGTTGAAAATTCGTTTTTTTTTTGTTGAAGAATCATTATTTTAATTGAAAATTAGTTTTTTTTATTGATAATTAATTTTTTTACCTAAAAATGTAACTATTCCATTTTCAGTTGAAAAAAAAGAACTTTTCCTTTAAAAAAATTTTTTTTGAGAAAATTTTTCATTTTTCAACCAAGTAGTTGAATTTTCAATCAAGAAGAATTGATTTTTGAAAAAAATTTTGAATTTTCCACATAGTAATAAAAAGATATTTCAACCAAATTTCTTTTTTTAAATTTAAATAAAAAACAGTTGTATCCGACCAAAAAAGATGATTTTCCTACAAAATATTTGAATCCTCAACTAAATAAACGAATTTTTAATTAAGAAAGATTAATTTTTGACCAGAAATCAAATCGTACAATTATCAATTTAAAAAATTAATTTTGAACAAAAAAAACTAATTTTCAATCCTATGAACTTGACAAAAAAGACGAATTTTTAACCAAATAATTGAATCCTCAACCAAGTATATGAATTTTCAAAAAAATAATTAAATTTTCAACAAACTTGTTGAAATTTGAAGCCAAAAAGACGAATTATCTACAGAGAAATTGAATTTTCAAATAAGAAGAATTAATTTTTGACAAAATTGTTGAATTTTCAACAAAATAATTAAATAATATTTCCAAAAAAAAAATTTAATTTAAAGAAAAAAAAGTTGTATTCAACCAAAAAAGATGAATTTTCAACAAATTAGTTGAATCCTCAACCAAATGGACGAATTTTCAATCAAGAAAGGTGAATTTTAAACCAGAAAGAATTTTCAACCAGTTGAATTTAACCAAAAAAGTATTATTTCAAAAGAGTATTTTTGGTTACATTCAACTGGTTGAAAATCCTTTTTTTTTGTTTTCTTAAAAATTAATTTTTTAAACTGAAAATTTGACTATATGGCTTAAAATTCACCTTTCTTGATTGAAAATTCATTTTTTTCGTTTCATTAAACTGTTTTTTATTTAAAATTAAATTTTTGTTGGTCGAAATATCACATAATATTTTTCATTGAGATATCATCTTTTCTGGTTTAAAAATAAACTACTTGGCTTAAAGTTAAACTACTTAAAAAAATGCATCTTTTGGTTGAAAATTCAATTATTTAATTTTTAGAAAATTAATCTTCTTGGTTAAAAAATCATCTTTCGAGTTCTTTCTTTTTTTGTTGTTGAAAATTCATTTCTTTTTTATGAATCATTACTTTAATTGAAAACTATTTTTTTTTTTAAATTAATTTTTTAAACTGAAAATTCGTTTTATTAAAAATTCATTTTTTCCATTAATTCAACTGATTGAAAATTCGTTTTTTTTTTCTTTCGATTCAACTGTTTTTGATTTAATTGAAAATTTTAATTTTGAACCAAAAGTAGAATAGATACATTTTTAGTTAAAAAAAAATTCATTCTTAACCGAAAAAAAGAATTTTTAACAAAATAGGTAATTTTTTAAACAAAGGGATAAATTTTTAACTAAAATCAAGAATCTTGAAAAAAATTAATTTTCAACAAAACAGTTCAACATTCAACCAAAAAGATGATTCTTTAACAAAGAAGATTAATTCTCTAAAAATGCAATAATTATTAAATTTTCAACCAAAGAGATGAATCTTCTACCAAAAAAATAAATTTTCAACAAATAGGTTCAAATTTCATCCAAATAGTTGAATTCTTGACCACAAATATGAATGTTAACAAAATAGTTGCAATTTTCAAAAACTAATTAAATTGTCAACTAAATAGCAGAATTTTCCACTAAACGAGATGAATTCCTAACCAAAAATATAATAGTAGACTTTTTAACCAAAAATAGTTGGATTTTCTTATTGGGTTCTATTAATTAATTTTACACTCAAACGCAAAAACGAAAAAAAAGACTTGCGAGTTTGAGTTTTGAGTTATTTGATGATTGTGAATTCTCTTTTGTTAAAGCTCCTTCGGCTTTAACAAAAGAGACTTCACATAACGTCTATTAATTTTTTTCGTACCTTGCCTCTTTCTCCAAAAATTTTATTCTGTTAAATGTAATTTTTTACGATTAAAATAAAAATTACGCGTCCTATCAAAAAATGATAGAGAATAAATTTGTAAATCTTTTTTGGGCGAACAACTTTTAATTGTTAATTTTTTTCGTATATTGTGTCGTTCTTCAAAAAATGTTATTTATTAGATTTTTAATGTTATTTTTGATGATTAAAACAAAAACTACGCGACCTATCAAAAAAATTTTAATAACAAAATGAAGTTTTTTATTTTTAATAGCAAACCAAACAATATGTAACTTATCAAAAAATGGCTTTCAGAAAATTTGTTCATCTTTATGATCAGAACAATTTTGCTTCCTAACATTTTTTTCTTATCTTGCATCCTTTGGCCGACAAATGAAGTTTTAAAAATTTTAATAGCATTTTTCACGATTAAAAAAAGTAATTCTATAAATTAACTTGAGTATTGGACGTTAAATAGGATTTTAAATTTGATTTTAATCTAATTTAAAATTCTCAAATTTCAACTATTTCGTTAAAAATTCCTCTTTTTTGGTTCAATTAAACGGGGTTTTTGTTCAAAGTCAATTGTTTGAATTGAAAATTGTTAAATTTTACTTTTGTTTGAAAATTCATCTTTCTTGATTGAAAATTCGTCTATTTAGTTGAGGATTCAACTATCCTATCTTTGAAAGTTGGTATGAGTACGTTACTTTTCAATAGAGTGATAATTTCCAGTTCTACTGTGCGATCATAATCTACCATAAGGCGATCCTCGTTTTTTCGAAAATTCTTCTTTTTTGGTTGAATACAACTTTTTTTCTTCAAATTACAATTTTTTTTTTTTTTTTTTTGAGAAAAAGTTCTTTGTTTTAAAGAAAAATTTCTTTTTTTTTAATTGCAATAGGAGTATTTTATAGTGGTTGTCCAAATTTGGTCGTAGAATTCTTGTTTTTATTTTCAGGAATTCTATACATTAACTTGAATATTGGACGTTAAATAGAATTTTGAATTTGATTTCAATCTAATTTAAAATTATTAAATTTCAACTATTTGTTTAAAAATTCGTTTTTTTTTTTGGGTTAAATTCAACGGGTTTGTTGTTCAAAGTCAATTGTTTGATTTGAAAATTTTTAAATTTTACTTTTGTTTGAAAATTAATCTTTCTTGATTGAAAATTCGTCTATTTAATTGAGGATTCAACTATCCTATCTTTGAACGTTGGTATGCGTACGTTACTTTTCAATAGAGTTATAATTTCCATTTCTACTGTGCGATCATACTCTACCATAAGGCGATCCTCGTTTTGTTGAAAATTCATCTTTTTTGGTTGAATACAAGTTTTTTTCTTCAAACTACCATTTTTTTTTTAAGAAAAAGTTCTTTTTTTTCAGAAATTTTTTTTTTTTTTTATTGCAATAGGAGCATTTTATAGTGGTTATCCAAATTTGGTCGTTGAATTCTTGTTTTTATTTTCAAGAATTCTATACATTAACTTGAGTATTGAACGTTCAATAGGATTTTGAATTTGATTTTAATCTAATTTAAAATTCTTAAATTTCAACTATTTAGTTAAAAATTCGTCTTTTTCGGGTTAATTCGACGGGTTCTTTGTTCAAAGTCAATTGTTTGAATTGAAAATTGTTAAACTTTACTTTTGTTTGAAAATTCATCTTTCTTGATTGAAAATTCGTCCATTTAGTTGAGGACTCAACTATCCTATCTTTGAAAGTTGGTATAAGTACGTTACTTTTCCATAGAGTGATAATTTCCAGTTCTATCCAGTTCTACTGTGCGATCATCATCTACCATAAGGCGATCTTCGTTTCGTTGAAAATTCATCTTTTTTGGTTGAATACAACTTTTTTTTCTTCAAATTTCAATTTTTTTTCAAGAAAAAGTTCTTTTTTTTTAAGAAAAAGTTATTTTTTTAAAGAAAAAGTTATTTTTTTTTTAATTTATTTTTTTTTTTTTGAGAAAAAGTTTTTTTTTAAATTACAGTAGGATTATTTTATATTGATTGTCCAAATTTGGTCGTTGAATTCTTGTTTTTATTTTCAGGAATTCGATACATTAACTTGAGTACTGGACGTTAAGTCGGATTTTGAATTTGATTTTAATCTAATTTAAAATTCTTAAATTTCAACTATTTGGTTCAAAATTCGTCTTTTTTTGGTTCAATTCAACGGGTTTTTTGTTCAAAGCCAATAATTTGAATTGAAATTTTTTTTATTTTACTTTTGTTTGAAAATTCGTCTATTTAGTTGAGGATGCAACTATCCTATCTTTGAAAGTTGGTATAATTACGTTACTTTTCAATAGAGTGATAATTTCCAGTTCTACTGTGCGATCATAATCTACCATAAGGCGATCCTCTTTTTGTTGAAAATTCATCTTTTTTGGTTGAATACAACTTTTTTTCTTGAAATTAATTTTTTTTTTGGTTGAAAAAGTTCTATTTTTTTTAATTACAATATGAGCATTTTATAGTGAGTGTCCAAATTTGGTCGCTAAATTCTTGTTTTTATTTTCAGGACTTCTAGACATTAACTTGAGTATTGGACGTTAAATAGGATTTTGAATTTGATTTTAATCTATTTCAAAATTCTTAAATTTCAACTATTTGTTTAAAAATTCGTCTTTTTTGGTTAAATTCAACGGGTTTGTTGTTCAAAGTCAATTCAGCTATCCTATCTTTGAAAGTTGGTATGAGTGCGTTACTTTTCAATAGAGTGATAATTTCCAGTTCTATCTAGTTCTACTGTGCGATCATCATCTACCATAAGGAGATCCTCGTTTCGTTGAAAATTAATCTTTTTTGGTTCAATACAACTTTTTTTCTTCAAATTACAATTTTTTGTTTAAGAAAAAGTTATTTTTTTAAAGAAAATTTCTTTTTTTTTTTTAAAAAAAGTTTTTTTTTTTAAATTACAATAGGATCATTTTATATTGATTGTCCAAATTTGGCCGTTGAATTCTTGTTTTTATTTTCAGGAATTCTATACATTAACTTTAGTATTGGACGTTAAATGGGATTCTGAATTTGATTTTAATCTAATTTAAAATTCTTAAATTTCAACTATTTCGTTAAAAATTCGTCTTTTTTGGTTAAATTCAACGGGTTTTTTGTTTAAAGTCAATTGTTTGAATTGAAAATTTTTTTATTTTGCTTCTGTTTGAAAATTCGCCTATTTAGTTGCGGATTCAACTATCCCATCTTTGAAAGTTGGTATGCGTACGTTACTTTTCAATAGAGTGATAATTTCCAGTTCTATCCAGTTCTACTGTGCCATCATAATCTACCATAAGGCGATCCTCATTTTGTTGAAAATTCATCTTTTTTGGTTGAATACAACTTTTTTTCTTCAAATTACAATTTTTTTTTAAAGAAAAAGTTTTTTTTTTAAATTACAATAGGAGTCTTTTATAGTGAGTGTCCAAATTTGGTCGCAGAATTCTTTTTTTTTTATTTTCAGGAATTCTATACATTAACTTGAGTATTGGACGTTAAATAGGATTTTGAATTTGATTTTAATCTATTTTAAAATTCTTAAATTTCAACTATTTGGTTAAAAATTCGTCTTGTTTGGTTAAATTCAACGAGTTTGTTGTTCGAAGTCAATTCAACTATCCTATCTTTGAAAGTTGGTCTGAATACGTTACTTTTCAATAGAGTGATAATTTCCAGTTCTATCCAGTTCTACTGTGCCATCATAATATACGATAAGGCGATCCTCGTTTTGTTGAAAATTCATCTTTTTTGGTAGAATAATAATAATAATGATATTAATTAATAAATAAAATAAATAATTTTTTTTTGAAATATCAACTATTGAATGTTTTGTTGAGAATTCAGCTTTTTAGATACAAAAATTACGAAGCATTTTATTCTTTAGGTCCCTTCTCTTATTTTTGTCCTTGCTCCTTTTATGCCCGCGATTCTTACGTGTCTTACGTATCCTTGACGTCATTTCTTGAGCACCAGAGCCGCTGTTGATTTGAAATTCTTTTCATGACACTTCCGGTAGTAATAGGCAAATTACCTTGATCTGATTAGGGACCGTTGTTAAATTACGTAACAGCTCAAGGGGGGGAAGGGGGGTCGAGAAATTTTGTCACATTTTTTACGGACCCGGGGGCGGCCCTTCACTCATGTACGCAATTTTTGCAAATTCGCAAAAAATTTTTCCTGAAGATTATCTTTTTAGTTATAAATTTTATTATTTGGTTGAAAAGTGAACAATTTTCTTAAAACACCATCTTTTTTTTAAATGCAACTGTTTTGTTAAAAATTCGACTTTTTGGGTTAAAAATTCAATTTTTTTCGTATAATATTAGTCTTTTGTTTAAAATTCATATTTTGTTGCTGATAAGTCAACTGAAATATTTTTTGGATGAAAAATATTTTTTCTGAAAATTTGTCTTTTTAATTTAAAAGTTCATACTTTTTAAGTAGAAATATTGCAATCAATATATTACTATATATCTTGGACAAAAATGCAACTGTTTTGTTGAAAATTCGACTATTTTCTAGAAAATTTACTTTTTGTTTAAAATTTGTATTTTTCTGTAGAAAAGTTTATTGAAATCCTTTTGGATGAAAATTAAACTCTTTTTTTTGTTGAAAATTTGTCTTTTTGATTTTAAAATTCACCTGTTTTAGTAGAATTTTCATTTTTCTTGGACAATGCAACTGCTTGGTTGAAAATTTAACTCTTTTTTGAAAATTTGTTTTTCTGATTTAAAAATTCACCTGCTTTAGCAGAAATTACATATTTTTTGGAAAAAAAAACAACTTTTTGGTTTAAAATTCTACAATTTTTTGAAAATTCATACTTTTTGGTTGAAAATTTTGCTGTTGTGTTGAAAATTTAACTATTTTGTAGAAAATTTACTTTTTGGTTGAATTTAATATTTTGGTGTTGAAAAGAGAACTGAAATCTTTTCTGGATGAAAATTCAACTATTTTTTTGAAAATTTTTTTTTTTTTAATTTAAAATTCATCTGTTTTAAGAGAAAGTTCATCTTTCTTGGATAAAAATGCAACTGTTTGGTTGAAAATAAAACTTTTTTGTTGAAAATTTAACTATTTCGTAGAAAATTTACTTTTTGTTTAAAACAAATATTTTTTTAGTTGAAAATTAATTTCTTTGCCTAAACATTTAACTATTTTGTTGAAAATTCGTTTTTGTTTTGTTGGAAATGAATTTTTTTTTACTGAAAATTTCTCGACATGTATTTCATTTTTTTTTCAAAAAATTATCTTTTTTCATAGATTAATCTTCTTGGTTGAAATTTTACCTGTTTGGTTAAAAATTTGTCCTTTTTTAGGTGGCAAATTAAACTTTTGGGTTAAAAATTCATTTTCTTGGTTGAAGATTCATTATTTTAGTTAAAAATTAATTTCTTTGCTTAAAAATTTAACTATTTTGATGAAAATTAGTCTTTTTTTTGGTAGAAAATTTATCTTTTGGGTTAAAAATTCAACTATTGGCCTAAAAATTAATTTGTTTTGGTTGAAAATTCATTATTTTAGTAATAAGTTAATTTCTTTTCTTAAAAAATCAACTATTTTCTTGAAAACGATTTTTTGTTGTTGAAAATGACTTTTTTCAACTGAAAATTTAACTATTACATGTTTGGTTTAACATTTATATTTTTCACTTGAAAATTCAGTTATTTTGTTGAAAAATCATTTCTTTGATTACAAGTTATTTTCTTTTTATTAAAAATTACTTTTATTTTTAACTGAAAATTTAACAATTCAATTTTTTGTAGAAAATTTATTTTTTGGTTAAATTTAATATTTTGGTATTAAAAAGGGAACTGAAATCTTTTCTGAATGAAAATTCAACTATTAAAATTTTTTTTTTTTTAATTAAGAATTCATCTGTTTTAAGAGAATTTTCATCTTAAAAGATTCAACTATTTTGTAGAAAATTTACTTTTTGTTTAAAATGCATATTTTGATGTTAAGAAAATGAACTGAAGGCTTTTCTGCATGAAAATTCAACTATTTGGTAGAGAATTCAAGAATTTGGTTAGAAAGTCATCTTTTTTGGGTAAAAATTCGTCTTTTTGGATTGAAAATTCAATTTTTTTCGTAGAAACTTATTTCTTGGTTAAAAACTCATATTTTGATCGTGGAAAGTCAACTAAAATCTTTTTAAACAGAAAATTCAACTTTTTTTTAAATTTATCTTTTTAATTTATAAATCATCCGCTTTGGTAGAAATTTCTTTTTTTTAATGCAAATGCAACTTTTTGGTTAAAAATTATTCTTCTTTGCTTGAGTATTCAACTATTTTATTTGAAAGATTTGGTTGAATCACTTTGTTAAGAAATCATTTTTTTTAAGAATTATATTTTTAGTTGAAAAATCTTCTCTTTGGTGAAAAATTTAAATGTTTACTGGAAAAGTCTTTTTTTTTGGTTCAAAATTAACCGTTTAACTGAAAATGTATCTTTTCCATTTTTGAAAGATTGATCTTTTTTAGTTGAAATTTCTCCTTTTTTTGTAAAAAAAAAAATAATTTGCTTGGTTTAAAATTTCATTTTTGTTGGGTAAAAATAAATTCGTCTTTTTGGGTTTAAAAAGTGATTCATTCGACATTGGCCGCTCAAAACTTTATTGCAAAATTTTGAAAAAGATTTTACGATTCTATTAAACTTCCATGAATGAGAATGTAAAAAAACAGAACTGCAACTTTAGCTTCCACAAATCGTAATTCTCTGCGAAGGCAACAGCAATCACGACAATGGAACGAGGCCAAATCGTAATAATAACTATTAAGAGAAAATTATTATACGGTATTATAACTTTTACAAAACATAATTTAATTGTAGAAAATTATAGATTTTGTGATGGTTGGGCTATTTTTCTTTTTTATTCAAACTTTTTGGTTGAAAATATCATAAATCTTAGCGAATTTTGAGGAAAAAAACAGAAACGTCCCCGAGATACCCAGCTGGGTATCTTGGGGATATTCTAATTTGCGAATGAAGTATCATGAATTTTGGGCTATTTTTCTTTTTTATTTCATCTTTTTGGTTGAAAATATCATAAATCTTAGCGAATTTTGCAAAAAAAAAAAAAAACAGAAACGTCCCCGAGATACCCGGTTGGGCATCTTGTGGATATTTTAATTTGCGAATGAAGTATCATAAATTGTGGGCTATTTTTCTTTTTTATTTCATCTTTTTGGTTGAAAATATCATAAATCTAAGCGAATTTTGCAAAAAAAAAACAGAAACGTCCCCGAGATACCCGGTTGGGCATCTTGTGGATATTTTAATTTGCGAATGAAGTATAATGAATTATGGGCTATTTTTCTTTTTTATTTCATCTTTTCGGTTGAAAAAATTACAAATCTTAGCGAATTTTGCGAAAAAAACAGAAACGTCCCCGAGATACCCGGTTGGGCATCTTGTGGATATTTTAATTTGCGAATGAAGTATCACAAATTGTGGGCTATTTTTCTTTTTTATTACATCTTTTTGGTTGAAAATATCATAAATCTTAGCGAATTTTGCGAAAAAAACAGAAACGTCCCCGAGATACCCTGTTGGGTATCTTGGGGATATTCTAATTTGCGAATGAAGTATAATGAATTATGGGCTATTTTTCTTTTTTATTTCATCTTTTCGGTTGAAAAAATTACAAATCTTAGCGAATTTTGCGAAAAAAACAGAAACGTCCCCGAGATACCCTGCTGGGTATCTTGGGGATATTATTTGAAATTAATATATAATATAATAATATAAAATAATTTGAAATTATTTTTCCACGAAACTGATTCATTTTTACCCAACAAAAATGAAATTTTAAACTAAGAAAATTATTTTTTTTTTTTACCAAAAAAGGAGAATTTTCAACTAAAAAAGATCAAGCTTCAAAAAATGGAACACTTACATTTTCAGTTAAAAAATTAATTTCAAACCAACAAAAAAGACTTTTCCACTAAACAGTTAAATTTTCAACCAAAGACATAAGCCTTCAATCAAAAAAATAAATTTTTATCAATGTAGTTTAACTTTTACCCAAGTAGTTGAACTTTCAATTTAAAAAGATTAATTTTCAAAAAAACAGAATTTTTAACGAAAAGTATGACTTTTTAACCAAACAGTTTTATTTTCAACCAAACAGTTGCATTTTTATTCAAGAAAGATGAAATTTCTCTTAAAACAGATGAATTTTTAATTTGAAAAAAATTTTCATCCAGAAAAGATTTCAGTTCTCTTTTCAACACCAAAATATTAAATTTAACCAAAAAGTAAATTTTTTACAAAATAGTTAAATTTTCAACAAAACAGCAGAATTTTTAATCCGAAAGATGAATTTTTCAGCAAAAAACGAAAATAATTTTTCACAAAATAGTTCAATTTTATACCAAGGAGACGAATGTTTAACCAAAAAGATTAAATGTCTATCAAAAAAGATAAATTTTCGCTAACGAATAGAATTGTTAAATTTTCAGTTAAAGAGAAAAGTATTTTTAATAAAAAGAAAATAATTTTTAATCAAAGAAATGATTTTTCAACAAAATAACTGAATTTTTAAGTGAAAAATATAAATGTTAAACCAAACATGGAATAGTTAAATTTTCAGTTGAAAAAATTCATTTTCAACAACAAAAAATCGTTTTCAAGAAAATAGTTGATTTTTTAAGCAAAGAAATTAACTTTTTACTAAAATAATGAATTTTCAACCAAAAAAATTAATTTTCAACCCTATAGTTGAATTTTTAACCCAAAAGATAAATTTTCTACCAAAAAAAGACCAATTTTCATCAAAATAGTTAAATTTTTAAGCAAAGAAATCAATTTTTAACTAAAATAATGAATCTTCAACCAAGAAAATTAATTTTTAACCCAACAGTTTAATTTTCCACCTAAAAAAGGACAAATTTTTAACCAAACAGATGAAATACATGTAGTGAAATTTTCAGTTAAAAACATTCATTTCCATAACAAAAAAAAAAACGAATTTTCAACAAAATAGTTAAATTTGTATTCAAAGAAATTAATGTTCAACTAAAATAATATGTGTTTTAAACAAAAAGTAAATTTTCTACGAAATAGTTAAATTTTCAACAAAACAGAATTTTCAACGAAAAGTAAGACTTTTTAACAAAATAGTTTTATTTTCAACCAAACAGTTGCATTTTTATCCAAGAAAGATGAAATTTCTCTTAAAACAGATGAATTTTTAATTTAAAAAAAAATTACAAAAAATAGTTGAATTTTCATCCAGAAAAGATTTCAGTTTTTTTTTCAACACCAAACTATTAAATTTAATCAAAAAGTAAATTTTCTACAAAATAATTAAATTTTCAACAAAACAGCAGAATTTTCGAACGAAAAATTATAACTTTTCAACAAAATTGTTGAATTTTAAACCAAATTTGCGAATGAAGTATCATGAATTGTGGGCTATTTTTCTTTTTTATTTCATCTTTTTGGTTGAAAATATCATAAATCTTAGGGAATTTTGCGAAAAAAAAACAGAAACGTCCCCCGAGATACCCTGCTGGGTATTTTGAGGATATTCTAATTTGCGAATGAAGTATCATGAATTGTGGGCTATTTTTCTTTTTT
>CAKNYM010045982.1:2492-14987 GCA_932195095.1 Andricus curvator
AAATTCAAAATGGCGGATCCAATATGGCCGACCAAAATTGTAAGACCAAGCTGATATGACTGAAAATTACTGTACTGGGTGTTTTCGGGTCGCTGATTTCGAATCTAAAGTCAAAATGTCAAAATTCAAAATGTCGGATCCAATATGGCGGACCAAAATTGTAAGACCCAGCTGATATGACCAAAAATTACTGTACGGGGGGTTTTCGGGTCGCTGATTTCAAATCTCAAGTCAAAATGTCAACATTCAAAAACGAGGATCCAATATGGCGCAATGTCCATGTAATAATAACCGATTTTATTAAAAATCGCTACTCGTGTGAGTTTCATGCAGCCGACTTCAAATCTACAGTCAAAATTCAAAAAATTTTTAATGGCGGATCCAATACGGCGGAACAAACTTGTAGAAATGTAACAGACTTGATTTTCACTTTAGATTTGAAATCGACTACATAAAAAAACCCAAGTAGCGATTTTTAATAAAATCGGTTATGTTATTATACTGAGATTGCGCCATATTGGATTTTTCGATGTTGACATTTTGACCTGAGATTCGAAATCAGCGACCCCAAAACCCCCCGTACAGTAATTTTTGGTCATATCAGCTTGGTCTTACAATTTTGGTCCGCCATATTGGATACGCCATTTTGAATTTTGACATTTTAACTTTAGATTCGAAATAAGCGACCCGAAAACCTCTAGTACAGTAATTTTCAGTCATATCAGCTCGGTCTTACAATTTCGGTCCGCCATATTGAATCCGCCATTTTGAATTTTGACATTTTGAATTTAGATTCGAAATCAGCTACCCGAAAACCCCTAGTACAGTAATTTTCAGTCATATCAGCGCGGTCTTACAATTTTGGTCCGTCATATTGGATCCGCCATTTTGAATTTTGACATTTTGACTTTAGATTCGAAATCAGGGACCCGAAAACCCCTTTAATACGACAAATAGTCAAATTTACATTAGTGAAAATCATTCAATCCATGAAGGTTTAAAGTAGATCATTCAATTGCATTTTTCTCAAGAACAAAAGGTCCTAGGCTGATTTAAAGTCCGGATTCGGATTCGGCATGCCAAAATCTATAAAAAAATATATGTAGCATGTTAAGCATAATGTCTCAGCGCCCATGGTGTCAAATAACACAACTTTTTGTCAAAAAATGTCAAATTTAACCTACATTTTCAAGGTCAAAAATATATTCTGTCAGCTTTTCCGTATTTTTCCTCTATTCTATAGTTATCTATCTGTAATTCCAAAAAAATGTATCCCTCTAGCTCATTCCTATCAAAAGTTCTACGATTTTGTCACGAACTTTTTCACTTTAGCCCACTGCCCTGATCTTTACGTTTCGGTGAATTTCAATCCGAGCCAAGGTCAGAACCAAACCCGTGCTACAATCGAAAGTCTATTGTATATGTAAAAAGAGAATATGCATAAATAAATATAAATAAATAATATAAATAACGTTCTATTCTTGGACTCATAATAAAAGGATTATCCTTCGAACCCAAGCTCTTTTTTTAGTAGGGTGTGGCATAACGTAGGAAAGTTGTAGCAAAAATCGGAAATTTATACCACACAGTGTTTGAAGTTGGAGTCATCGTGGCTCATATGGTATCGTGCTTGTCTCATGTTCCAACACGGCAGCCTTGGCAGACACGATAGCGCGGGTTCGATTCCCGAAGCAGGAAGCGAGGCTGGATGTGTTTTCAGAAAACTCCGCTTCTGTCCCTTAGTATACTCCCCCACAGATAACTTACAGTTTATAATTAACCCTATAGTACAGTCGCTAATGACCCTGGCAGTGGATGTGGCTATAAACATTCAATTAATAAAAAAAGTCTTTGAAGTCTTATCTTTAATTTAATCCCATAAAACTTTTAAAATCTTCACGGTTTCTCGAGATACGACAAAAAATGTGTAAGCCTGTCTGCGCAGAGTTTCAGTCGCTCCTGTCCGACAGCGGTTTTTGCCGACTGAAACTCGCCACACTTGGAAATTTGTTGACATATCTTAAGAACCCGTGAATATTTTGGAAATTTTATAAGCTTAAATTGAAGATAAAAGTTCAAAGACTCTGTGGTATAAGTTTCAGATTTTTGCTATAACTTTCCTAGGTCATGCCACAAATTGAAGTCGAGATTTAAATTCGAGGAATTCTCGCATTTTTTAAAAAAACTCACCTAGTATATTCTCTCCAAAAGGTTAAAAATAGTTTTCACTTGTTAGTTACTGTTACCGTCAACCACCTAGCGGTAAATTGCCCGTATTAATTTGTTTCCAAAACTTTTAGGAAAAAATCCCAAAAGTTGTGAATATTTTCCGAAGAATGGAAAAGATCAATTTTTAAAACCTTGAGGTATACCGGACGACTGTTGCTATTTAAATATAGATACACTACCGTCGGAAATTGTCGGTACGATCAGCGAAAGTACCTTAAAAAACCTTTGAAAAGCCTATTAAATTATGCGTCAATTGAGCCCGAATAGAGATATTTTTGACCTTTTATAGAGAATATGCTACGTGAGAAGTTTAAAAAAAATTCAAGAATTTCTCGAATTTCGTACCTCGACTTCAACTTGTGGCATGACCCAGGAAAGTTGTAGCAAAAATCTCAAATTCATGTCACTCAGTCTATGAAGCCTTGTCTTTAATTTAAGCCAATAAAACTTCAAAAATCTTCACGGGTTCTCGAGATACGACGGAAAATGTCCGAGCCTCAAATGTCAAGTTTCAGTCGGCGATTACTTCTGTCGACCGCGAGGGCGGTGGTCGCCGAGAATTGCTCAGATTTTGTTTCTTAACTTCTACTCGTGCTCTGACTCAGGATACTTAAGGGAAAAAACTGAAATTGACAGGACGTGATCTGTGAAATCACGTCTTCAATTTAAGGCAAGAAAACTTCGAAAATATTCAGGGGTTTCCAAGATATTACCATAAATGTCCAAGCGTGCCTGGATCGGCGAGCACCGCAGACGGCCAGACTCGCTGCTAAAGCGGCTAAAATTCGGCGCAGACACGCTTGGACATTTTTAGTCGTATCTCGAGAACCCGTGAAGATTGTTTAAGTTTTATTGGCTTAAATTAAATATAAGACTTCAAAGACTGATTGTTATGAATTTGATATTTTTGCTACAACTTTCCTAGGTCATGCCACAAGTTGAAGTCAAGGTACAAAATTCGAGAGATACTTCTATTAGTGATCAGTAGACGCGTAATTTGATAAATTGTCCTAAACTTCCAGCGAAAATTGCGAAGGTTGCGTTTTTGGGTAGCAAATGTTAGTAATGTCGAGATCAGAAAATTATTAAATTTGCAAAAAATTACAAACATTTTGCAAATCGTACTGAGTGATAAACAACTTATTACCAACGTTATATAACATTTGCAAACTGTTTACAACTTGGCAACATTATTAATTATAAACAAATTATTATTTTGTTTATCACTTCCCAGCGAAAATACCGAAGGTTTTGCAAAATGTTATTTCTGCTTCTTTCCATTGAAAAATAGTATATTATGCACCTAGGGGGAGAAGAGGTGCTTTTTCGACGAGTGTATGTTTTCAGTACAAGTCGTAGGCCATTTCAGACCTTTCTCGAAATACAGTCATTATTTCAGTCCATAATAGATTTTGTATAATGAAGCATGAAATTAATGTTAACCTAATTTATGGTAATTTTAGAGGTGATTTGTAACTTTCCATAAATTATCCAAAATTCATTTTGAAAAATTTCCATAAATTACCGGAAATTTATGAAAAATTTCGGTCATTCATGGTAATTTTACAGGCAAATATGGTAACTTACCACAAATTATCCAAAATTCATTTTGAAAAATTTCCCTAAATTACCGGAAATTTATGAACAATTTCGGTCATTCATGGTAATTTTACAGGTAAATATGGTAACTTACCATAAATTATCCAAAATTCATTTTGAAAAATTTCCATAAATTACCGGAAATTTATGAAAAATATCGGTCATTCATGGTAATTTTACAGGCAAATATGGTAACTTACCATGGATTGCCCAAAATTCATTTTTAAAAATTTCCATAAATTTCCGGAAGTTTATGAAAAATTTCGGTAATTTATGATAATTTTACAGGTAAATATCGTAACTCGGCAAAAATTCATTTTCAAAAATTTCCATAAATTTCCGGAAATTTATGAAAATTTTCGGTCATTAATGGTAATTTTACAGGTAAATATGGTAACTTGCCATAGATTACCCAAAATTCATTTTAAAAAATTTCCATAAATTTCCATAAATTTATGAAAAATTTCGGTCATTTATGGTAATTTTACAGGTATATATGGTAACTTTCCAGAAATAACCGCAAAATTCTATTATCTGCAACCAAGGTGTCCTCACAGTTTTTACGGTGAGTGGGCTGATAACCATAAAATGCGAGCTCATAGATGCATAATTTTCATTATTGACCTCTGACGTCACTTTTTAGTCCCTAGGGAGTAAAAAGTACTTTTTACTCCCTAGGGAGTAAAAAGTAGAGCTTTAGCCCCGCTTCATAGGCGTCGATAAGGGCTGAAATCATGCATGTGTCATAAAAAGACTATTATATGATTTTCAAAACTGTATGCATAACGCAAATTATCGTTTTTGAATTAATGTTGCATTTTTTGCAATTCGACTCATAAAATTCCTGCGAGAATTGCAAATGTTGCGTTTTTGGATAGCAAATGTTGGAAATGTCGAAATATAAAAAATATTAAATTTTGAAAACGTTGTACGACCGACAACAATATTAAAATTGAAATTAAACAAATTAGATACTTTGTTAAACCAGCCAAAAAATACAAACATTTCGCAAATCGTACTGAGTGATAATTAACTTAGTACTAACATCATATTAGATTTGCAAACTGTTTACTACGTGGCAACATTGATAATGATAAACAAACTTATATTTTTTTAAATTATTCCCCAGATTAAATTCTCTACTCGTCGTGGTCTGGTGGCCACGGGTGAAACTCAAAACAATGCAGGGCAGGCTGTGACGATTACAAACGCTAGAGTTTAGGGGCGTGACGGTTGCAATGAGGATTACGTCCACAGCGTCGATATGATACATGATCAAAACTGACCAGCTGGCGAAAAGCGAAGCAGCAAGTAATTACATAGGATTAGAACCGGTACTGGGACTAGCTTCTTGCTGCATCGGAATGGCCGTAGAAAGCTGGATCTGGACGAAGCACCGGAAATACTGGAAACAAACCCAGGGTTGCCCACAGACGAAAGCCATCATTGGGCTATACATACAGGTTGGACAAAGCCATGGAAATCCTGGGATTATCCAAGAAAGACCTAAGGTTAGTGGTTCAGATGCTTACATGGCACGGGTTTAACTTGGCGACAGAGTACAGGAATTGCGGCCGAGATAACAAAACATCCCCGTATGTCTTATGACAGTGCCCAGCATTAGCTAGGCTCAGGCAACAAACCCTTGGGGTCTATATATATTATTATATATTATTATATTTATATATTATATATATATATATATATATATTATTATATTATTCTTCATGGAACCTGAGAAAATTAATACGCGAACAGAGGCTGACATCCTGGGCTTCATCAAGAGGTCTGGAATCAAATACTGAGAGCGATTAGTTAAGGGTGTGGCACAATAGGCTTTATAGCCTTAGCGTCAAGGGTGCCCTTTTTGGGACTCCCGGTCCGTCGATAAACTTAACTTAATTTATGTGCACAAATGCACATTTTAGGCGTTTTTAGGCAAAAAGAACTCACTTTTTCTTCTAGTGTTGTTGAAATTATATTTCCAATTATGTTTCCAGAATTTTTTTCCCATTTTTCACCATTTCTTTATTATATAAACAAATTATATGAACAAATGTAAATTTCAGGCATTTATGGACAAAAAGAAAGCGTTCTTCATCCTTTGTATGTTGAGATAACAGGGCAATATCGGTATTCTTGCAATTTCATAAGTCTCTTGTTTTTCAATCATTCTAGATGAGGTAAATTGAAACGAAAGTAAAATAAGTGAGTCTTAAAAATGCAAGCACATCATTATCTCATTCAGCTACCGTATTTTTCAATTTTTAATATAATATGTTTATAAATTTTACGAATTATATTTTATCACAAAATTTTTTGTCAAAGAACATCATTCGCAATATAATTTTAACAAGACTAGAAAAAACAACAATTTTTCTGCCTACAAATACCTAGAATGTGCATTTGTTTACCTAATTTATTTATAAAATAAACAAACAGTAATGAATAACAAAATTTCATTTAGGAACGTCACTGTCAATATAATTTGAAAAATAATAAGAGAAAAAACTATTTCTTTCTGCCCATAAATGTCTGCAATGTGCATTTATTTATTAAAATAAACAACAAGTGATGCATTGCAAAATTTTTCTATAAAACATCATTGGAAATACAATTTCAGAAGATCAGAAGAAAAAACGATTTCTTGTCGCTTAAAAACGCCTAAAACGTGCATTTGTTTATATAATTTGTTCATAAAATAAATAAATATTTATGATTGGCAAATTTTTTTCAGAAAACGTCACTAGTAATATAATTACAATAAGCAGAGAAGATAAAACGATTCCTTTCTGCCTATAAATGCCTGCGATCTACATTTGTTTATAGAATTAATTGATAACATCCAATCTTAAATTTCAATGGCCACGTATCATCCTAACGATAAAAGCAAGGAATTTCAGAGCAGAAATATACTTTGAAGACGAATAACCCCTAATGTCGATTATTTGTTAATACAATTTGTTTATAACAAATAACTTTACAAGTTAACCATTTTTTCTTTCTTATACCTCTCTGCATTGAATCAAAGTAACGGGAAGTATAAGAAAAAAATTTTCTAGGAGATAAAAAAAGAGATTAAAAAAATCGACATTTTTTTCGCTGTTTGCATTAACATAAGAATTAAATAAACATTAAAAGCCAAAAATTTGTTCGCACCAATCTCTGAAAAATTGATTTCTAAATTTTTCAACAAAAAAATCTAAAATCGGTGCATAATGCGTTCTAAATGTCATTTTGAACCTCATTTTTTTATTTCACTCCACTGCGAGGCGGCAGCAAATGGGCATGTGCGGAGTACGGTTATGAGCCCATAATACTTCTAGGAGTATTATGGACTCATTATTGGACTGCGCACGCGCGCATTCGCTGTTGCTGCTCCTGTTGTGTAAACAGCTATTTTCGGAACTAAAAAGACGCTGATAAAACGCGTAAATCATGTCTGCGTTGCATAATATATAGTATATTGTGTGCCAAGGAGGGAATAAGATGTTTACCTCCTTGGTGCCCACGATACTTCATGCAACAAAAGTATCATTAAACAAGTTTATGTAACGCAGGCATGATTTACGTGTTTTATTAGCGCCTGTTTAGTTCTGAAAGTAGCTGTTTATACAACAGGGGGACTGGACAGCGAATGCGCATGTGCGGCGTGGTGCGGAGTACAATTGTGATCATCAGATGATCATAATAATTCTTCGCGTATGCGCATAGCGCTTTCGCCCCTGTACGATTATGGAACGCGTCAACCGCACCTCAAATGCCAAACGTGATAAACTTGTAAACCATACCTTTTTTACATAAAGTATCGTGTGTACCAAAGAGTGAAACGCCTTCTTATCCTCGCGCGTTTCCAAAACTCACGCTCGGATACAATGACGGTACACAATATACTATTATTACGTGTGACATTTGAGGTTAGGTTGACGCGGATATAATCGTATATGGGCGATAGCGAATGCGCATGTGTGAAGTACGATTATGAGCCCATAATACTGCTAAGAGTATTATGGACTCATTATTGTACTGTGCACATGCGCATTCACTGTCGCTCCTCCTGTTGTGTAAACAGCTACTTTCAGAACTAAAAATCCACCTGAAAATTTCTGTACGCAGGAACCTTGGAGGATCCTGCACATGTTCCTATACACGAACCTGCACACGGACCTGTACAGCTACAGGGCAAGCCCCCCCCCCCCCCCCAATCACCATTTCCGAAGAAAGAAAATTCGTAATTTTTTTTATTCGAAATTCAAATATTAACACGTGCCACCGGGCACCTCAGAATCCCATGTAATTACTATGGGGAAATTTTGGATTTTCGAAAAATTGAACTCATACCTGTGCAGGAATTTTTCAAAGGAACCTGTACATGATTCTGCCAAGGAACCTGCTTCGACAAATGAACCTTTGGAATCATCCTGTACAGGTTCCTTTTCCTGTACCGAAACTTGTATAGGGTCCATTACAGAAGGCCATCACGAAAACTGACGTCGCTTAAATACAGCTTTAAAGTTTCCTTACATTTATTCCCTTAAAGATCCAACTCAGTATATCGAGAGAGCCAATGTACTAGCCAGGCCTGACGAGAGAGGGGGGGGGGGGTAACGGGGAGATTCTTGCCGGGCCCGGAGGTTTCGAGGGGGCCCGGATTTTCCGGAACTGTTAGAAATCACAATTACATACAGATGCCCGTAATCCCCCCCCCCCTTCAACCCCGGGCCCGGGTTTTCCTCTCAACGGGCCTGCCACTAGCGAACCCTCGCGGATTAGTTCATATGCATGAACCTACACCTCAATTTACTCTGCCAAGGAACCTGTACAGTGTACAGGATCATTCAAAGGTTAGCTAGCTTACAGGTTCATTTGCAGGATCATGTATCGTTTCCTTCGTCAAATTCCTGCACAGGAACCGTTAAATAACAGTTAAATAACTGATATTTGATTCAGTAGCAATTATAACAGAGCTGTTTCAAATTTTTTAGAGAAATTTTTATAGAACTATTTATATTAATTATATATACTAATTATACTAGTTATACTAATAAACCTGTTTTAGAACATGCTACTTTCTGTTCTGTAAAAGTTACAGAATTCTTCAGCTCCAGTGTTTGACGGGTACGAGTATACATTCTCAATAGGGCTGACGATAGGGTGGTCATGGTGAAAAATACTTTTCGGAATTCGTTTGCTTACACTCGCGATATTGGCGCAAATTCCAGAAAATGGTTTGAAAATGTTTATTCTTCAAAGTGTCGAAATGACCCCTGTTTTTTGGCAGAAAAAAATGTTTATTTTATTGAAGGCTGCGTCTAGTCATCCCGAAAAATTGGGAGAGCTGGAAAAGGGGATGGATTAGTCGTCCCGAAAATTTGAGACGACTAGCCAAACTTATGAAAAGTATTTTACTACTCATCCTGAATTTCAGTATGACCAGGTACTTCGTTTATTTAAATAATGTTTGTTTGTGTATTTTTACTTGAGCATGCGTACCGTGTACTCTTTTCAGTGAAATACATCACTCAGAGTTTTGGCCAAGTCGGTTTTGGAAAATAAAACATTCATTTTATTTAAACAATCGCTACTAATAGATTTTTTTCACTTCGACAGGCATACAACATACTTTTTTTACTCAAATGTATAAAGAATCAAGTTACGGTTATTCCGCATAAAAAATCAGGTGAGTTTTGTTCTGTATATGGAATCAAGTTCATTTTTATATTTTTTGGCATTTGGACATTTGGAGATAAAATAAACAAAACCAGGCTGCTCTACAGCACGTATTAAAATTTTAAGGAATTCTCGTCAATATTTACTATTGTATTGAATTTGATCAATTTTATTGCATGCAGCAGAATGGTCTCCTTGTTTATTTTATTGAAAAATATCTAACTGTCGAAAAATAAACTTTATTCCATATGCAGATTTAAGGGATGTACATGAACTCTCCCCGCGCTAACCGAGAGGTTCGGGTCGAGCCGCGAGGCAAGACCAAAAAAAAGTTCACAAAGCTTGAAAAATAAATAAGGAATATTAACGGAATTAATATTAATAATAACAGGAATTCATACTTCAAAAAGAATAATATCTTTCAATTTCCATTCTATTTGAAAAGTTTTTTTCTCGAAACTGAAAGAACGTTAATTAAAAAGGGACCTCTCGAAGCAAATTTTTTCATTTATTTTTTTCCTCTAAAGTTAAATTGATAAAAAGTCAGGTTTCGAAAGAAAACTTGTTCTTCTGTATATTAACAACATACACACATTAAAAATCGGCTAAAATCAATGCAGTAATATATGTACGATCGAGCAAAGCGATAAAATATATTTGTCAAGCTTTTGTCGGTCCACGAGCTTCTTTCGGTCCTCAAGCTTTTATCGGTCCACGGAATATTTTCAGCTTGCAAGCTTTTTTCGGTCTGCAAGCTTTTATCAGGCTACGAGTTTTTTGGCTTGCGAGTTACGAGCCGCATATCAAAAGCTGGCTCGAGTCGGGTTGAGCTTGCGAGCTCGCGGGCTGTTGCACACTCCTACTTGATTCTATGAAAGGACTTACCAGAGCTTGATTCTGCATTGCATGGAGCATTCGAAATTATTTTTTTAAATTCTGCCAAAACTCTGAGTGATGTATTTAACACAGTACGACAGAGAAAAAATATATAAATAGCGATTATTTAAATTAAATGAACATTTATTTACAAAAACCGATTCAGGGGACCCCTAAGTATTTGTTATTAGTTAGTTAGTTGTAATATAGGCGGGGGGCCCGTGAGGTCCCACCCCTGGCGCTCAAGCCATAAAGCCTATTGTGCCATACCCGTGTTTATTCTCAAGGCAATACTCCGAATCCGACCATCCTTCGCCGAGTGTTTTTGGATCTCGGTGGGTTTCGTTGTTATCAACGTTCTGAGATTATACCTCTCAGGTGCCAGGCATACTTATCGCACAGTAAATGACATCCTACTTTGTTGATCAGGCAGAGCGATCCTCACCCACTCTGCCATTTGGCAGCCTCCCTTAGCAGGCCGCAAAGAGGGGATACGGCCAGACTAGGGTGGACGGAGCGATCCCTCTGAGGTCATCAGTTAGATGCACAGATTCGAAGCACTGACCTGGTGTGTTATGTTAGTTTATGTGTGTGTGTTCATTACTCGAAGTCGGCCAGCGACAATCGAGCGTGGTGCCCCCGGTAAGATCCCCTAAGCGCAAGAGGAACGCTGGCTCATTTTCGAGTATTCTCAAAATCGGCTACGACCCCCAAGGTTAGGCCCTCGAAAGAGCACATTTATCCTTGGTAAAGCACCAGCTTTTTCTGAGGGGACCTACAGTTTAAGGTGGGTTCCGAACCACCGAAGCCCCGGTAGAAGTACCTACATAGAAAAATTTCCATTGGTACTCGGCTCAGGGACCGAACCCCAGACCTCCTGCATGGAAGTCTGACGCGCTATCGTCTCAGCCACCGATGCTTCAATATTTGTTATTAATCAGGGATCATTTTGACATCAAAAGAAACATTTTGTAGGGGTGCTAATTCACCAAAAAAAATTAGCCTTTTTCCAAACACCCTAATATTTACCCATCGCCACAGACACTTATTGATGTTCCCATAAGATTAACATATATGGGAGAAATTGTGCAGAAACGTTTGATTAATGCAACTTTTTCATTTTTTATTCAAATCAATCATATACATAGGACAATATAATCTATATATTGCATAAAATATATTAATATATAATACATATAATATATATGCAATATATTCAAAACCTGAAATTTCCAAATTGGATTAGTTGTGAAGTCAAACTTCGTTTCCTGGCAAAGTTTGAAAATATTTAATTGAAAACTGCAGAAATGAGCTTTCTTGGAATATTTAATTAGCCGCCATCTTGGATTTATTCAAAAAAATTTATTTTCTGTCGAGCATACCTTTTGCAATAATTTAATAGATTTTTTGACAAATTTTAATCCTTATTAGTTAATAACTATAAAGAATTTAATTTGTGATCCAATTTGTTGCGGGTCCGCAATTTTAGAAATTTTGGAAATTTAAATTTTCTCAAAAGCTAGATATTTTAAGCATATTATATTTAGTCCTAAGTGGATGATTGACTTGAATAAAAACTGAATAAAAATAAATAAAAAATAAAAACTTGCGTAAAATAAACGTTTTTGCACAATTTCTCCCATGGTAATCTTATGGGAAACTTAAATTGCTTGAGGCGATGGATAAATATAATCCGATTTGGCTTTAATTTGGAGGACATTCTATTTTTGAGCATTCGTACCAATTTCCGCATTATGACTCTTGCGCTAATGAGTAACAGTTTACGTACAACAGCATCATTTTAATTATACCACTAATTTCTTTTTAATTGCTTCGTGTAAGCGGCAGAGATACGCAGGTAATTACACTAATTTAGTAAACGACACGATATTAATTCCTCATTTATGTTTCGGTGCTTAAGACCAGGTGACGAGTGGGTCACGTGACCGGATTCCTACCTTACAGACGATTTTTTTTATTTGTAAACTTATTTTCACACGAATAGCCACATCGAGTTGAAAATTTGGGATAATAAATAAGAAGCACTAAGAAACGCGGCTCTGGTCCTAAATTTTTATAATTATGAAAAAAGTTTTTTTTGTAAATAATTTTTTTTTTGCT